>CM019068.1:164462972-164648263 GCA_009667805.1 Leptobrachium leishanense | reverse complement strand
GATGTAGTCATGATTGAGTTCTAACCGTTCATAATCATCTTGCCATTTGTGCAATATTATTTCAATGAACTCGCCGTGGGGTTCAAACTTTCTCAAATTCATGTAGAACTCGTAATTTGGCATGGAAGGTTGAGGTTCTTGCTTGCAGACCAGTACTTTAGCTTGATCTTCTGTTGGCGGTGGCGGTTTTGCAGCTGCTTTTGCGGCCTGGTCTGCACGTCTGTTACCTTTTGGAATTTCATCATGGCCTTTTTGGTGGCCACGGCAGTGCATGATGCTGACAGCACTTGGTTTCCATACTGCTTCCAGGAGGGCCGCGATTTCAGCTGCATATTTGATTTGTTGTCCTGAAGACATGAGTAGGCCTCTCTCTTTGTATAGTACACCATGTGCATGGACTGTCATGAAGGCGTACTTGGAATCCGTGTAGATATTTACTCTTTTGCCTTCAGAAATTTCAAGGGCTCTGGTTAGAGCTGTTATTTCAGCCAATTGTGCAGATGTATGGCCTGGCAGTGGCTTTGCTTCGATGACTTCTTCTGTTGAGACTACTGCATAGCCGGAGACTTTCTTCCCATCATCCATGTAGCTGCTACCATCGGTGAATAGCTGTAGATCGTATTTGTCTAGGGGTACGTCTTTCAAATCTGGTCTGCTACTGAACACTTCTTCCATAACTTGGAGGCATTCATGATCTGGATCCTCTTCACAGTCAGGCAGTAAAGTAGCAGGGTTTAAGGTAGCGATAAGGTCCAAATGAAGCCGTGGGTTTTCACACATCATGGCTTGGTACTTCGTCATCCGGCTGTTGCTGAACCAGTAACCTCCCTTCACATCCAGCAGAGCCTTGACAGCGTGAGGCACCTTGACATGAAGAACTTGTCCAAGGGTCAGCTTGTCTGCTTCTGCTATCAGCATTGCGGTGGCAGCCACTGCTTTCAGGCATGGGGGTAGGCCGCAGGCCACAGGGTCGAGTTGCTTGGAGAGGTAAGCCACAGGCCTCAGCCATGAGCCAAAGGTCTGGACCAATACTCCTGTTGCTGTTTGATTATGTTCATGCACGAACAGCTGGAAAGGCTTGCTGTGATCTGGCAGGCCCAGTGCAGGAGCTTCCATCAGCAGAGTCTTTAATTTCAGGAACAGAATAGACAAGTATCTGGCGCCCCCTAATGGATATAGTTAAACAATGCTGTTTGTACACAAACTATTCTTATGTCCAAAGGACATAGAGCATTAAATTGCAGTTTAAAAAGTCAGCAGCAGATGGTTCACACACTGATAGTTCACCTCCAACCACCAGAAAGAGTCAATAATGGAAAAATGTGGTGACAGTCCGCGCTTCCCTCTTTTTTTCCTTTCCTTTACTCCCCCTGAAATCTTGGTCGAGGATCTTCTTTAAGCAGTTAATTGCTTTCTTTTATGCAGTCCTCAATTCTCAAGATATATGGGGATAGAAATGAGAAACATGGATGTGTTTTTATGGATCACACTAAGTCCCCAAAATACAATAGTTCAACTCACATTTGGAGGTGTCATAAATCAGACACTAGATGTATCTCACAACCGATATTTTTTGAGATATTGGGCTCCCCTTTTCCTCCTCTGTCCGATGATGTTGCTCCAAATGAATTTTGTTCATCGATATCCTGCAACCTTATTTTTTCATTTGGAGCAACATCATCGGACAGAGGAGGAAAAGGGGAGCCCGATATCTCCTAAAAAATATCGGTTGTGAGATACATCTAGTGTCTGAATTTATGACACCTCCAAATGTGAGTTGAACTATTGTATTTTGGGGACTTGGATGTGTTTTTATGGATCACACTATGTTTCTCATTTCTATCCCCATATATCTTGAGAATTGAGGACTGCATAAAAGAAAGCAATTAACTGCTTAAAGAAGATCCTCGACCAAGATTTCAGGGGGAGAAAAGGAAAGGAAAAAAAGAGGGAAGCGCGGACTGTCACCACATTTTTCCATTATTTAATTTCAGGAACGCTGCTGTTTGCTCTTCTTCCCAATGGAAGGGGTCTTGTTCTCCCCCCTTCGTGGCTTGATGAAGCGGCTTGGCAATGTCTGCGAAGTTGGGGATCCACAGGCGGCAGAAGCCTGCAGCTCCCAGGAACTCACGGACTTGTCTCCTGGTCTTTGGTTGGGGTATGCGGCACACCGCTTCTTTTCTTTCTGCCCCCAATGCACGTTTGGTACCTGTTAACTGGAATCCCAAGTATTTTACACTTTGTTTGCATATTTGTGCTTTCTTTTTAGAAACTCTGTAACCTGCTTGGCTTAGCAGATATAGCAGGGCTTTTGTGGCGGATAGACAGTCTTTTTCTGTTGGGGAAGCCAGTAATAAATCATCAACATATTGGAGTAACACTACTTTGTCTGGCTGAGCGTTGAAGGCGAGGAGGTCTTGGCTAAGCGCGCACCCGAAAATCGTGGGCTAATTTTTAAAACCTTGAGGGAGGCGCGTCCACGTCATTTGATGGCGCGCCCCCGTGGTGGACTCTTCCCACTGAAATGCAAAAAGGGGCTGGCTTGCTGGAGCCAGACGGATGCAAAAGAAAGCGTCTTTTAAATCAAGCACTGTGTAATATTTTGTATCTCCGGGAATTAATGCCAGCAAATTGTATGGATTAGGAACCACAGGGTGTAGTGTTACTGTGGCCTCGTTGACAGCTCGTAAATCTTGGACAGGGCGGTACTCTTGTGTGCCCTCTTTCAGTACTGGCAGTAGGGGTGTGTTCCACGGTGACACGCAGAATTTTAATATGCCGTGATCTTTAAGTTTTCTGTAAATGTATTTGTATGTTCTGCTTGGCTTTCTGTGGGATATGATATTGTCTTAGAGCCACAGGTGTTGCCCCGGGCTTTAGTTCCACGTATACCGGGGGTATGTTTATGGCAAGTCCGGGCGGGTTTTCCTCCGCCCATACCCCAGGAATTTCAAGGAGTAGTGCGTACGGATCCGGCGCGGCAGGCAGAGTAGGTGCCGTGCGCCATTCTTCCTCCCTTGGTATAACTACTGCGATTTTCACAGATTGGGGATTGTGCGGGCTGGCTGGGTTATGCTGCCGAGCAGAGCTGCCACTCTCAGGCAGGTCTAATTGAGCGTGTCCCCCGGGAAAGAACATAATTTGGGCTTGCAATTTGCAAAGGATATCTCGCCCCAGGAGCTGGATGGGACATTCGGGCATATACATATACACATTGTATAAACAATATTCACAGAGGTCTCTCCCCCGTAGCCAAATCGGACTCTTAATACCACATTAAAAAAAATAAATAAAAAAAAAAAACCACTCCATTATTATAAGACCCTTTCAAACATCTCATCAGTAATCATCTAAAATAATCCCATCAAAAATCAAACAAAAACATACTTTTAATTAAATTATTAATCATAATTTTGCTATATTTTAACTGTATAGAACATAAAAACAGTACGAAACTACTTTAATTATTTCTCAAACTGCTCTTTTAATATTAATTTTCTAACCGTTTCATATATTTCCATTTAATTTGTTAATAAATTGTATTTTGGTAGACAATATTGTATATTATTATATACTTATTGTTGTTATCTGTAACAATATAAAAATCAGGACTTCCCTTTTTTTTATTTTTTTTATTTCTAGCTCTGTGAACAAAACTACAGTTTTTAGAATAATATCAACACAAAATATAAACATATCTTGCACTCAACAGACTTCATATATTTTATTGTAGCATATATTAAGAATTAGCTAAACATAGTAATTTTTTCTTTCTCTATTTCTCTTTACTTTGAATTCGCTGCACAGACACACACAAAGGGTTACTGTTCTCTAGCTATAAGAGATAAAAAAAAAAGAAAAACGGACTCCCTCCCCTCTCCCCACGCAAACAGTTTGTCAGAAAGGAGGGGGCCAATACACCAGGGAAGAGAAAAAAAAAACAAGTACGAAGCCCAATCTCACTACCTCTCAGCCATTCCACACTCTTTCCACACAAATTAATTACTTATCACACTTTACTTTTAATTGAACAGTTTAATAGATCAATTATAAACACAATCAGACAAAATCAGTCCGAATCACACACACAAGCCATACAGCACCGCAATCCTTTTTTTTAAAAAAAACCTTCTAGACCACCATCTGATCCACCGATCATCTCACTCCCCTCTGGCCCAGGCGCTCCGTTTTCCAGTAAGGGATCCGGCACCTCCCGCAGGGGCATCCGCAGTTTGCTCCCACCGGGGTCGTGCCGATATAGATCTCGGGGTTTATGTATATTGTTCGCTGCGTGAGTGGTGGCCCCCTGTCTCTCATCCTCCCTTTCACTATCACCTTCTCTGTGGGATACTAATTTATATACGCTCCCATCGGGCATCTCAATCTTCTCTGGTGGGGCCTCTCTGTCCCCTCCACCCGCTGCACCCTGCTCCTCCTTCGCAATCCCACGAGACGGAGCTGAGGGAGCTGACCGAGGCACAGCAGCTGCCCGCTCCCCCCTCTCCGCCCGCGCAACCGCGGCACTCAAAGCTTCTCTAGCTGCCCCATAACATGATGGGTAGGACGGGGGCAGAACATCACTCTCTTCCGGTTGTTCTACTAACACCGGTCTCCCTCTCTCTTCACTATTTAGGGGGTCCTGCTTCTTATTTTTCCCCGCTATCATTATAAAATGGCTCTTATCTTTAATACAATATCTCCATATATCTATATACAGGTACTGTTCAGGATGTCCGTATTGCTCTGTGACTTGGGAATGTACCTTCTGTACCAACTCCGGGTCCATTGACCCCTGCTCTGGCCATCCTGGGACTAATAACGGCCACACAACTGTACACATTACTTTTAACTTCTCTTTTGTCAATTCTACACCATAGTCATGCGTTTTATATAATGCTTCAAAATTCCGCACCATATATTCTAGGGGCGTCTCACCCTCCTTCACCTTCTTGGGCTTAGATGACCCGTTACCCATTATTACTCCTGAAAACAGTACCCTTTGCAATACAGATATATTACTTCAACAACAGTTAAAATCTACAGTCTGATACTTCCGCCAACAATTCGTTCGTGTCTGGGGCGCTTCCCCCGTAAGTAGCCGACTGCAGTTACCTGAGCCGAAAACGTACGTCGGGGGTCAACTCTCGTATTTGCTTCCTCGCGGGGCGAGTAGGCGCACGTTCACTCACAGCACTCGAGTCAATTCATTCACAGCACATACTGTATCAGATACTTTCAGCACATAACAAAACATAAACACTTCAACTCTTTCTACTAGCCGAGGGTACTCAGTCCCTCCTCTGTGGCTCCTTATACCCCGTAATTTGAACTCTAACTCTTGACTGCGTGTGACTATGTGCACCCCGTTCTATAACTATACTTCCGTCTGCAATTCCAATTTGCCTTATGGATAATCTACCCACCCGGCACCACTATCTCTGCAGCTACCTCTGGCTTCACTAAGCCCTCTTCACTACACGACGTACACACTAGCACTGACTCAGGCTCTCAGCCCAGTCACAGAAAATCCCTCCTCCTTTCCCTTTTACCCACGTGGCGAAGCTCTGTTTACAAACACTGACTAATATGACTATGCAACTCCACGTGGCTACCTTCTCCTCTCTTACAGAACTACCCTTTGGTTGGCATTCAATTCCCCCGAATCCAGACACGCGCTAGCCACTCTGGCTCCTTAGCAATGTCCGTGCTATCAGCGGCGGGCTAGATATGCCAACGGGACGGTGGCCATCGCGTCCCCTTATCCGTCTATCTCAGTCGGACGTTTCCCTTAGATACCGGTATCTCCTTTAGACATACAAAACACAGAAGACACGTTACCTATCGCCGGCGCTGCTTGCTGTTTCCTCAGACTCAGTGGTGTCCCAGTTCCCGGGTCAGGAGTCCGTTTGGGACGAGACGAGGTCCACTGAATAGGAAATCCTGCTTGGCGCCTGCAGATGTCAGCTCACCTTCAACGGACACCCAACCAGCGGGATTCTTGCACCTGCAGTCAACCGCCACAGTGTGTTCAGCAGCCGTTACTGTGTGCCCGGAAAGGGCCCGTATCCCGGACGAGCCCCCAAAAATGTAGGCGGACAAAAATAGATTCACTTTCAAGACGGCACCGGACCGGACACAAGCAAGGAATGTCTGAACACGAGTCTCTTCAGGAAAGGCAAACTTTATTGTGTCGTCACACAAGTGCTCACACAGGATTGAATCGCAAAGAGTGAGCCCCTCTCCCCCCCGTGCAAGGGGTCTTATACCCAAAACTACGTAATTAGGTACATCCCAATTAGCCCACCTCCCGATGACACTTTATTCCACCCCACGTGGGTTAATACCTCCCATCGTTAGTACAAAGAAATTCCACATTCTAGCTATAAATTGATACACTTCATGTTAGTTTGACAGTCTATGATTTGTCGTGCTGTCTTTCTCAGGGCAGTGCCGTCCTCCCTATAGGCTGTGTTTATTTGAGTTAGATTGGGACATGGTCTGTTTTCTATGATCTCTTTGTTTCTCTGCAAGTCTCACTGACCTTGCCCCATTCATTCATCTTCCTGTCTCTCCGTACCAAGAACCGGCCGGATTCTGCCTGGTTTTATTGCTAGTTCCCTAATCTACCACACATTCTTAAGATTCTATGTAAGCTTCGTTTTTCACATCTAATAAAATCTATTCTATTTGCTGGTGAACCAATATTCTGAACAAGATGGCTGCCTGGCTCATAGTAGCAACCATCTTTCAGCCTGATTCCACTTCAACGGGTGTGCGCATGCGCGAGACGCCGCGGCTCATCACCTCAGAGATTTCTCTTCGGAATTGCGGCAAGTTACTGCGCTCTCCCCATAACTTCCATATAACTTATAAAAAACTCACAATGGCTAATCCTGCTGCCCCGGCCACCCCAGGCACATTAATAGCGGCACCTCACCCTAATAACCCGGCAGACGCTTTCATGGCCGCTTTGTCAGCTTTTTCATCAAAAATTGAGAATACACTAATTAGGGCATTGTAGAGTCGTTCCTCTAGGACAGGGGTCTTAGGAGACCAGGATCCTTTGGTGAGTATGTGTTTACACCTACATTCTTCCGCACAAGAGGTGGGGGGGCAACACATCAAATTTTTTCAAACAATGGCAAACGATCACTTCAGATCAGTGGGTTCTTCGGACGATACAAGGTTTCGAAATAGAGTTTGTTTCACACCCCATACAATATGTTCCTCCACAGATAATGATAATGTCCAAAAAGGACAGAGCGGTTACTTCACTAGAAGTAAAAGACTTATTCAAAAAGAATGCGATAGAAAAGGTGATTCCTCACAAGGAAGTCTTCCTCAGCAATATATTCCTGGTAAAGAAAAAAACGGAAGTTTCCGTCCAGTAATAAATTTAAAGGGTCTCAACGAGTACGTAACATACAACCATTTCAAAATGGAGGGCATCCCATCACTAAAAGGGGTCCTGAATCCTCCGGATTGGTTAGTCAAAGTAGACCTGAAAGACCTGACTATTCCGATAAAAGATTCATACAGGGATTTTCTCCAGTTCACCTGGGAGGGCACTCTTTGGAGATTCAGGTCCCTTCCCTTCGGTCTGTCATCCGCCCCTTGGTGTTTCACCAAGTTAATGAGACCAGTGGCGGCATTCCTCCGCAGCAGGGGAGTTCGTCTGATAATATACTTAGACGATATCCTCCTCCTGGCGGAGGATCCAAAATTATTAATGACTCACGGAGATTGGACGGTGAATTTACTATCCAATCTAGGTTTTTTAACCCTTTTCGCTGCTGAGGCATTTCCCGCCTCTGTGCTGAATATTTTTAAATATTATTTTTTTTTAAAAATAAATAAATTTCATACTCATGTTTGGTATCGTTGGAACGGCCATGCTCTGGCCGATCCAACAATATCAAACATTAACCCTAACTGCCACGGATCGGGAGATAGGGGTTCATTGGAACCCCCATCTCCACCATTGGTGGCAGTTAGGGGTTAACTCCAGGACTGGCGTCATCGTGCTATGCACGATGACGCCAGTCCTCAGGGGGCATTCCCGGAAGCTTGGCCGACATCCAAGATGTCGGCCAGCTCCGGGAAAGGATCACGAACCGGTGCTTTTCGGCGCCGATTCGTGATCCAGCCCCCATGGGGTTAATTCCAGGTACCGTTAGGAAGGGCAGGCTGTGCCCTTCCAAACGGTGCCTGGATTAACCCCCGCAACGCCGGCGATCGGGAGGGAGAGAGGTCCGAAGGACCTCACCCCCTCCCTTTCAGGCGCCTCCTCCGCACATGCGGGGGGCGCCTGAATTAGATGTCATCGCGCCGCAGCGATGACATCTAATTCGGCTGCCGGCGGTTCCGGGTGCTGGGCTGACATCGAGGATGTCAGCCCGCACAGGGGGGCACAGCGATCGGCCAGAACCCGGCCGATCGCTGGCCCCAAAGGGAGGACGCGCTGAGCGCGTCCTCCGCAAGGAACGCTACCTGCGGGTGGACGCGCTGAGCGCGTTCTCCGCAGCGAAGGTGTTAATAAACATAAAAAAGTCGATTCTTACACCAACACAGTTGATAGAATTCCTAGGTTTCACCATAGACTCAATAGAGATGTCTCTCTCCCTGCCGTCGGCAAAAGTCCGACTGATCCACAAAGAGATCAGACGTCTTTTAGCTACACAAGAGTTTTCCTCTGAGATGGTTGGCCCGCCTACTAGGGCTTCTTTCCTCAGCAATACAGGCGGTCTTTCCGGGACCGCTGTATTATCGGGCCCTTCAACGTCTGAAGACACGATACCAGAGGAGGGGATGGCTGTATCCGTACTGCATCTCTTTGGACGACGAGTCGAAGGAAGAGCTGCAATGGTGGTTACACCACTTGGAATAATGGAACGGAAGAGCCATCATTCACCCATCTCCAGAATTAATTATAGAATCAGACGCCAGCAGATCTGGGTGGGGCACGCGTTGCGTCTCGCTATCCACAGACGGCAAATGGGATTCAGCAGAATTGGGATTACACATAAACTGTCTGGAACTCCTCGCTGGTTTGTTTGCTATTCAGAGCTTTATCAAACACTTCCAGGCGAATTCCATTCTACTAAAGATGGACAATTTTTCCGCAGTGCGGTATATCAACCATCTAGGAGGTCCCAAGTCCAGACAGTTGGCAGAGACAGCGAAGTCCTTTTGGGGCTTCTGTCTGTCTCACAGTCTATCAGTTCAGGCCCAATTTATTCTAGGCCTCAGCAATGTTGTGGCGGACTGGAATTCACGATATCTGATAGATTCCAGCGACTGGAGATTAGATACCAAGGTGTTTGGCACCTTGTCATCCCTCTGGGGTCCATTCTCTATAGATTTATTTGCGTCACGCCTCAATACCCTTCTTCCAGATTACTACAGTTGGAGACCAGATCCCATGGCTCTGGCTACGGATGCATTGGTTCAGACCTGGCCTCTAGGGACTCTCTACGCGTTTCCCCCGTTTTCCCTCATCCTAACAGTAATACGACTAATATTATCACAATTGGCTACAGTTGTACTCATAACACCACTCTGGAGGTCTCAACCATGGTTTCCACGACTGCTGGAGCTGGTGGTGGACACTCCCAGATTGATTCGAATCTCCGACTACACCCTGACGGACCCAGAGGGATCACTTCGGAATCTCATAGACTCCCACTCGATGTGGTTGGTAGCGTGGAAAGTGTCAGGGATCAATGGTCTTCCTTCGAGGTTTCAAAGGCAACTGCCTCTTTACTATCAAGTTCATGGGCACCATCTACTAGAAGGCGATATAGATCAGCATGGAACACATGGGTTACTTGGTGTGTGTGACAACAGGTCGATCCCATATCGGCTCCTTTGAGCAATTTGCTAAAATTCCTCACTTGTTTATTTGAAGATGGGAAAGCATATCGTACAATTAATAACTTTAGGTCAGCAATATCCGCGTCACACCAAGGCTTTAACGGAGTTCCTGCTGGGAAACATCCAATCGTATGTAGATTGTTAAAGGGTATACGGTGTAAGAGACCTCCTCGTCCTCGTTATTCTAACACCTGGGATGTTAATGTTGGGTTTAGTCTGTTGGATGGGTGGCCTGATAATGAAGTTTTGTCCATTAAACAAATCTCAGCTAAATTAGCCGTTCTACTGTGCTTGATCTCCTGCAAAAGAGTCTTGGACGTCCGAGCCCTGGACTTAGGGGGTAGAGGTTTTTCCCCCACAGGAGTGAAATTTATGATTTCTAACAGAACAAAAACTTCATTGTCAGAGGTTTTCTACCCAGAATTCCCACAACGCCCTAGTTTGTGCCCGGTGTGTTGTTTAAAGGAATACGAAAGAGTTACTGCCCCTAACAGGTCACTCCAATCTTTACGTTTATTTATATTCTTACGTAAACCATATAAATCTGTAACTTCTACCACACTCGCTAGGTGGGTTAAATGGATCATGTCGGAAGCTGGCGTGGATGTCTCCGTGTTCGGAGCTCACTCTTCCCGGAGTGCTCCTGCGTCTGGAGCTTTTTCTCGTGGATGTCGTCTTGAAGACATCTTAAAAACAGCAGACTGGTCCAGAGAATCCACCTTTAGAGAGTTTTATTTTAAACCAGTGTCTCACATGTCACATTCATTAGTTAATTAAGCTTTGAACTAGCATAATAAGAGCCTCCGTGCCTTGTGGGATAATTCCAAGATTCCCCTATTATCATGACGAGGAATCATAATTATAGTAAAGACACGGAGGTGAGTATTATCCTGCCCAAAAGTTAGTGTTACTCCCACCCTAATCTCTGACAATAATGTTCCTAAGTTCAATAAAGGTCGTAGATAGGTCATTTCCTATACGTTCCTTGCGTAGCTCTGTTGACCTTTACCATATTGATCTCCCTGACAACTTGAACGGTACAAGGAAAGCGTTCTCGGATCCTTATGGACTTCAAGTTGGAGATCGTTTTCGCCTCAAAGAATGGAGTCCGGGGGGCGTGGCTGACTGCCGAGCAGACAAGACGTGCTTCACCATAGCTCCTGCATATCTCCCCTTATTTTTGATTTCTGCGGGATTATATTATTGATTTCTGTCCTGCAACCTGCTGCCTTATCCCCTGACACAGTGCGGAGGGTGTTGTGGGTAGCTAGAACCCCCCTGAGGATTGTGAAGTGACACCGGACATTTCTGGGCCTACGCCGCGACCGGAGCCAGGGTTGAGTTTTGTCCATCGCGATACCCACGTCTCCATCTGGGTGCTCGGACTTTGTTTACTCACCGGCGCAAAGTGGAAGTGGAGAGGTAATCGGCTGCCCGCATGCTTGATCCGTCCGGCGCTCTCACTCATCGTGTTGGCCGGAATCTTTACAGACGACGGCACCGTCAAGTGCCACGGCCTAAGGCAGTCCCTACCTGTCCTGCTGACCCTGACCCTACCTGACCTCTCCTTGGTCGGGCGCCTTTGGGAGGTATCTGGAGAGCTTGTGACATCCACCGCCGGGACACCTTGCAAGGGGAAACATTCCTGTCTCCTGCCCACACCGGAGGAGTGATAACCAGCCCCTTCTCCACGTGGCCTGGCCCTGTGAACCCTCAGTGGGACCCTCACAGTAACTGCTGGAGGGGATTCGTCCTGGCCTCTGCGGGGAAAGCGGAGTATTCCTTCAAGTGATTTTTCGGGACTTTGTTGATTGCTCCTTTTATTTTATAACTTTACCATTTTTATAATTTTTCTTGGGCGACCCATAGCGAACTACATATATATTTTAAATAGGCCTAGTAGTGCGGCCTATTACACTGCAGGAGACTCTGGTGACGAAACGAGCCTCTGACTTCGCCACGTCGAGATGGGTAAGAAATCCGTCCAGAAGCTGGCTAGGGTGGAAGGTGCCCGCCAGAGGGACATTCGTGAGGCTTTGCAGGGGGGTTCTATCTCAGGACTTGGGGCTTCCTCACTGACTTTCTCGCAGGGCGCTGGATCATCGGATGAGGGAGACTGTTACTGGCCTATACGAGGCATAAGTGGACAGCCTGATCTTGCCGCAACGCTTACCACGACAACGCTGAAGAAACCTGGCAGTGCTGCTCGGAAGAGAGCCCAGGCCAAACGCAAATTACAGGCGGTAGATCAGGAAATGTCCCGTCTCATTCAGCCGGTTGCCGCTGAAGTGCAGCAGAGCTCTGGGGAGGAGTCCTCTTCCTTGGACGGCGACTCTGATCCAGCGGTTTCTCGCTGTTCAGAGTCTAATCTGGTGCGGGGGACCCCGACCAGACCCCGTCGGGACGGATCTCAGAGGCAATCGATACTTGTCTCGCCTTCTTTGCCTACCCGTAACCCTGACCACCATGGCATAGCTGGTGAAGACACTCTTCCATCCACGAAGGGTGACCTCCGCAAATTTATGGACGAGATGAGATCAGTGTGGAGGGCAGAGTGACTGCAATGCGAACGGAGGTAGCAGAGGTGCGTACTCAGGTTCAGGAGATGAAGGTGCAATCCGCTGAGTTGGTGACAACACATACACACCTGGCGACGCAAGTGGAAGAATTACGAACGCAGGTTGCTCTTCTGTCTAGGTCGGTGGAGACATTGGAATCTAGACACCGTCGACGGAACATTCGTATCCGGGGTATCCCGGAGTCGATCCCTGAGGCGACCCTCCTCCAGTATGTGAATCGCTTGGGAAGTCAGGTTGTGGGTCCGTCTCTGGAGACCCCGGCCATGTTCACTTCGGTCTACCGGATAAAGAAGGCCGCGACCGCCCCTTCTGATGCCTCAAGGGATGCTGTGGCGATTGCAGTGGATGTGGCGACTCAGACGAAGATCATGACGGCCCCGGGAGCAAGGGAGGTGGTGCGTTTCGAGGGATCGAGGCTCCTGCTGTATCGGGATTTGCCTCTTGTGACCCTTCTGGCACGTCGTCGATTCAGGGAAGTGACGGCCTTTCTCCGCTTGAGGGGAGCCAGATATCGCTGGGGTCTGGCGGGCTCCTTGGAAGTGTCACTGGGAAACTTTCTGCATGTCCTCACGGACCCCGCGGAGGCGTGGTCGATATTATCCAAGGCGGGACTCTCCCGAGACGAGACGGGGACTGAACCGGGATGAATAGCAGGACTTTCTCCGGTAGCAGTGCCCGATGTTTCACTGTGACCGACTTTATCTCCCTGCCTAATATGTATGAGGTTGTGTCCTCCCCCCCCCCTTTTTATTTTTATTTTAACCCTTTTGAGACACTCTCTCGAGTGCCCTGACCTTGTGATTGGTTTCCTCCTTGGCCCCCCACGACCTATTGGGTCACTGGGCTTGAGTCTGGACGGTCATATTTTTGGCCTTTGCCGAGTTGCCCCACACTTTTGGCCCTTGCCGAGTTGCCCCCTTATTATTTTTCACCCTCCTTGTTGACGTTCCCCCCCCCCCCTTTTTTTTTTTTTTTTTTTTTTTAGAGGCCCCCCCCCCGTTGGCGATGTTTACCCCCCCACCGTTATATATCTTATGTAGTCGACTTGTTGTCCTCGTTTTGATAGAATTTATGCCGAAGATCCCCGGATGGGGTATTTTTTCTTGCTTTAAACCGACATTTATTACTATGCTTTCTATAAAATTGAAGCCCTCGCTGACGTGAGTTGTACACTTTTAAGATGTTTTAGAGATTACTGCCGTCATCTCGACGATGTGATGCTGACTTTCCAGGATATTTTATTTTATTTTGTTTTTCTTGCTGATGTCTAGTTGATTTTTATCGTATTTAGCAGTGTTATTTTCCGCCGAGTATTATGGCCCTGTGAGGCCTAATGTTACTGTCTATATGACCTTTACTTCAATAAAAAATTTAAATTTAAAAAAAAAAAAAAAAAAAAAAAAAAAAAAGAATGGAGTCCTTCCGATATCTATTGAATTGCAGAAGAAGTTAAATTACGTCTCGCATCAGAAAAGAGGAGGAGCTAACGGCGGTCGGAGGATTTATAGAGTTGGACTGTACCACTAGCTGGACCATACCAATACATGTTATATATATATATTGTTAAATGTATTTTTTCTCTCTAAATACTTTTGTTGTGGTATTTGAGAGATTGTTCTTGCTGCTATCGGCTAAGTAAAGAAAAGATAGCATAATACTCGCCTCCATGTCTTTACTATAATTATGATTCCCCGTCATGATAATAGGGGAATCTGGAAATTAACTGCCAGTTTGTGGAATGTCTTAATGAAAGGGAAACAGGCCGCCATGATGTCCCAGGTGAAGACTGGTGAAGTTTAGTGGCTATGGGTCTCAGGAAGGAGAACCTGAAACCCTAGCCAAGGGGGAATGAAAGGAAATCAGGCCAGAAACAGGCCGCCGTGATGTCCCAGGTGGCCATCTTGAATATTGGGATTTATCTCACGGATTGGATCCATGATGATGATAGTGATCTTGGTAGTAGGGATGGTGATATATCGCATTGGATTGTGCCTATGGCCATTATGTAAGAAGGTCCTGACACCCACACAAAAGATACCACTGATGATTACTCCTAATTTGTACCCAATGAAGGCAGTGCCCCCGAAGTACAAGGTGTTCAGTAATGAGACTGGTGAAGTTTAGTGGCTAAGGGTTTCAGGAAGGAGAACCTGAAACCCTAGCCAATGGGGAATGAAAGGAAATCAGGCCAGAAACAGGCCGCCGTGATGTCCCAGGTGGCCATCTTGAATAGGACTTTGGTTCACGTAAATGTATATAGCGAATATTAGCTGAATTGAGACGAGTTTGCATAGATTCTTTGGAATTCTTTAAACTAACAGGCAGAGCAATTAAATTAACAAGATCCGGGCAGACGCTGGCAGAAGTGACAGGATGAAGATTAGTTACATCAAGGTCAGAGAGCTAGGGGCCAGAACAATGATGGATATGAAGCCAGCTGGGGCCTTATCAGTAGTATACAATAAGTTCCAGGGAGGTAAGCACAAGCAGCATCTGGACGAGTGTTAAATTATCCAATTGTCAAAATACTGTGAAAGCTGCCAATTTACTGCCAATATGTGGAATGTCTTTGTATTCTGTAAGGGGAAGGTACAGACACACGTGGGGTGGGAGAGTGTCACCATGGGGTGGGCTAATTGGGATGTACCTGATCATCTATTCAAGGTATAAAATGTTATGTTTGGATGTAAACGAGACTCAGTCTTTGCTATTCAATCTTGTCTGAGCATCTGTGATGTCACAATAACGTCCGCCTTTCCTGAAGAGACTCGTGTCCAGTCAGTCATTGTCTGCACCGGCCCGGTCTTCTCCCGAGTGAGCCAGGTGGATTCCGGTAACATTTCTGGGGCTCATCCGGGATCCGACTGCTTCCGGTTCGGCAACGGCTGCTGGACAGCGTAGCGGTTGACTGCAGGTGCGAGTGATCCCGAAGGTTGGGCGTCTGTTGAAGGTGAGCTGACATCTGCAAGGCGCCAAGCGGGATTTCCCATAATGTGGACCTCCACTCGTCCCAAACGGACCCCCGACCCGGGAAGCTGTGACCCCACCGAGTCCGAGGAAACAGCGTTCAGCTCAGCGATTGGAAAATGTACCGTATTGTTTTGTAAACCGGTAGAGAGTAAGACGCCCGACCATAGTTGGGTAAGGGGACCCTCATACACGGTCTCATTAGTATACCGGACCCGCCGCCAAAAGAACGGGAACCAGTGAGTTGCACCTCAATGACTACTGGTTGGCGCGTGAGTGGACCCGGCGGGCTGGATATCAATTTGGTTTGTTTGTAATTGAATTGAGGTGTTGTATTGCCACGTGGTGCAGTGTTGATATTGTGAGTCTGAGAACTGCACGTGGGTAAAAAGGAGGAGAGATTTCTGTGGGTGCTATTGCGTATCCCAGTTAGATTAAGGGGCCAGCAGGAGAAGTTTCGGGCTATCGGTAGCTGCAGATAAAGGGTGCTTGATTGGGCTGAGAGCCCTGGAGCAATAAGGGAAGCAGACGTGTTGCTAGGAACGGGATATGCATAGATAGAGAGAGAGAAAGATAAGATCTTCGAGAAAGTGGAATATTGTGATTATTTTGATTTCTGCTGAATGTATCTGGTATAGTACGTGCTGTGACTGCTGAGAGTGCTGTGAGTGAATGTGCTCCTACTTGCTTATCAAGGAAGCAAATCTGAGAGTGGACCCTCGAAGTGCATTTCCGGACTGGGGCGACTCATCCGGTCACTGAAATGAGAAGCGAATACGTCACGATTGAACTGTTGATTGAAATACCAGACTGTCAATTTAAATTGGTCCGGTCAAAAGTGCTATTTGCATTGTGAAGAAATTACTGCTAAAAAGGGTAATTATGGGTAACGAGTCATCAAAACCCAAGAAGGCAAAGGATGGTGAAACCCCTCTAGAATATATGGTACATAATTTTAAGGCGCTGTACGAAACGCACCACTATGGTGTAGACTTAAGCTAAGAAAAATTACAAATTTTGTGCACTATAGTCTGGCCAATATTAGTCCCCGAGTGGCCAGAGCAGGGATCTATGGATCCAGTACTTATACAGAAGACGCACTCCCAGATCACTGGGAGATATGGACACCCAGACCAGTACCCATATATAGGTATCTGGAGGTACTGCGTGAGAGGTAAGAGCCATTGTGTGATGTTAGCAGGTCAAAATAAGAAAAGGGTGTCCCATAGATAATGACAAATCTGAAGATGAATGCAAACCGGTGTTAGTAGAGCATCCCGAGGAGTCTGATCCTCTCCCGCCGCCTTATCCGTCCTGCTACGGGGCAGCCTGGCAGACTTTGGATGCCGCGGTTGCGCAGGCAGGGGCGAAGGGGCAGGCTGTTGCTAGTTCTTCGCTTGCGCCCTCGGCTAGTGGTGGCATGGGGGAGGCTGCAGGGGGGAGAAGATGGTGCACTGCCTGCTGATAAAATTGAGATGCCGGATGGAACAGTATATCGATTAGAAACTCGAGGGAGGGAGGGGGTGATGCAGACCACAGAGTTGTAACCCGTACTGATAATAATATTGTTAATCCCTGAGTGATGTTTCAGCATTATCCCAGTAAACTACAACTCCCATTACAGGAAGTGCTGGGTCCCCTGCTGGAGAATGGGGAGCCAGGGCCAACACAGTTCACGTACGTCCCGTTCACCACCACAGATTTGTTTAATTGGAAGACCCATACCCCACCCTACTCTGCAAATCCTGCAGCCGTGGCTAGCATGGTAGAATCTGTCATGCTCACGCACAACCCCATATGGGCAGACTGTCAGCAGCTATTGCTGACAATGTTCACCACTGAAGAAAGAGCCCGTATAAATAGCAACGCCCGCAAACTTTTATTAGCCCAAGCAGTTGAGGACAGTAAACCAAATTCAGAAGCATGGGCCGAGGAGCACTACCCTAAAACTGATCCCAAATGGCCATACAATACTGAAATAGGTACAAATCATCTCCAGAGTTACCGAGCAGCAGTGTTAATGGGAATAAAAGCGGGAGGAAGGAAGCTCACAAATATGGGAAAAATAGCTGAAGTAATGCAAGACCCAAAAGAGTCCCGAGTGCATTCTTAGAAAGATTGCTAGATGCATTTAGAGTGTATAGCCCGATAGATCCAGGGGCAACCGAGAACCAACGGCTAGTTAACTCCTCCTTTGTGAGCCAAGCACAGAGGGACATACGTAATAAGATACAGAGAATGGATGGGTTTCTGGGCAAAGGGATTAGTGAATTAGTGGAGATCACTAATAAAGTTTATCATAACAGAGATCTAGAAGAAAAACGGGAGGAGATACAGAGGCAGAGAGGGCAGACCGGAGTAGTTGCTGTAAATATGGGAAGAGGCAGATGTGGCCATGATGAAGACAGAGGAAGAAGTAGAGGTGGACGAGGCAGGGGTGCCCCCTGGAATGGATTGGGGCGCAATCCGTGCGCATTCTGTAAGTGTGAAGGTCACTGGCGCAGGGACTGCCCCGTATTACTCGAGAAAAATGGGGGGCAGAGTGGCCAGACAGATTCGGGGACATCAAATGGTCAAGTGACTAACGGGAGGTACGAGAGAAATGATGCCACGGGTCCCGGGTTTGTGGGTCTGGCGGGAACTTCTTTTGAAGGGCAAGGTGCATATTGACACAAACCTAGGCCCATCCCACTCGGTAATCACGAGTCCACGGTCATTGTAAGAGTGGGAGACAAAGATTACATTTTTATAGTTGACACTGGGACTGAATATTCTGTTGTAACGCAGCCAATTGCACCGCCGGTGGGTGATGAGGCTGATATAATGGGTGCGATGGGTGTGTCTGCTAAATATTATTTTCTTGCATCACGTAAATGCAGCCTGGGGGGACACAATGTAGAACACCAATTTCTGTATATGCCTGAATGTCCGATCCAACTCCTGGGGCGGGACATTCTCTGCAAATTGCAAGCCCAAATTACGCTCCTTCCCGGGGGTCACGCTAGATTAGACCTGCCTGAGATTGGCGGCTCTGTTCGGCAGCATAACCCGGCCAGCCCGGAGACCCAACCAATAAAAATTGCAGTGATTATGCCCAGAGAAGAAGAATTGCGCACCGCACCAACAGTGCCGAGCGCACCAGACCCGTACGCACTACTACTGGGCAGTCCCGGAGTGTGGGCGGAGGACAACCCGCCTGGCTTAGCAGTGAATATTCCCCCAGTCTATGTTGATCTGAAACTTGGCACAACGCCTGTGGCTCTGAGACAGTATCACATCCCACAGAAAGCCAAACAAAATATCCAGATACATTTACAAAGACTGAAAGATCACGGGATATTGAAATTTTGTGTGTCTCCATGGAATACACCGTTATTGCCAGTACAGAAAGAAGGGACCCAGGAGTACCGTCCGGTCCAAGATTTAAGGGTGGTTAACGAAGCTACAGTAACTCTGCACCCAGTTGTCCCCAATCCATACATTTTAATGGCATTAATTCCTGGAGATACAAAATATTACACAGTGCTTGATTTAAAAGACGCTTTCTTTTGCATCCGCCTTGCCCCAGCAAGCCAGCCCCTTTGTGCGTTCCAGTGGGAAGAGTCCAAGACTGGAGCGCATCATCAAATGACATGGACACGCCTCCCGCAAGGTTTCAAGAACTCGCCCACGATTTTTGGCTGCGCGCTCAGCCAGGACCTCCTGTCCTTCAACGCTCAGCCAGACAAAGTTGTCCTATTGCAGTACGTTGATGATTTATTGCTTGCTTCCCCCACAGAAAATGACTGTTTATCAGCCACCAAGGCACTTCTATTTCTGCTATGTCAAGCAGGATACAAGGTTTCCAGAAAGAAGGAACAGATATGCAAAAAAAGTGTAAAATATCTAGGTTTTCAATTACCCAAGCGTGCATTGGGAGCTGAACGGAAAGAAGCAATCTGCCGTATACCCCAACCAAAGACACGCAGGCAGACCCTTGAATTCCTAGGTGCTGCTGAGTTCTGCCGTCTGTGGATCCCCAACTTTGCCGAAATTGCCAAGCCCCTCCACCAAGCTACCAAGGGGGGAGAGCATGGCTGCCTTTCTGAAACTGAAAACCCTTCTAATGGAAGCCCCGGCTCTGGGCCTGCCAGATCATAGCAAGCCCTTCCAGCTCCATGTGCATGAACACAACCAGACTTCAACGGGAGTCCTGATCCAGAATCTGGGTTCATGGCCAAGGCCTGTGGCCTATCTCTCCAAACAGCTTGACCCCGTGGCCTGCGGCCTACCCCCTTGCCTAAGAGCCGTGGCTGCTACAGCAATGCTGATTTCAGAAGCTGACAAGTTGACCCTGGGACAGGTTCTTCATGTCAAAGTGCCACATGCAGTCAAAGCTCTGCTAGATGTCAAAGGCAGCTACTGGTTCAGCAATAGCCGGATGACGAAATATCAAGCAATGATGTGTGAGAATCCACGGGTTCATCTGGACCTCATCGCTACCTTGAATCCTGCTACGTTACTACCTGACTCTGAAGAAGACCCAAATCATGAATGCCTTCAAGTCATGGAAGAAGTATTCAGCAGCAGACCAGATCTGAAAGATGTACCCCTAGACAAATACGACCTACAACTCTTCACTGATGGAAGCAGTTACATGTATGGAGGAAAGAAAGTATCCGGCTATGCAGTTGTCACCATGAACGGGATTCTAGAATCAGAGTCCTTGCCAGGCCACACGTCAGTGCAATTATCTCTTCTAGTTGTGCTGACAAGAGCTCTAGAAATATCCGAAGGAAAAAGAATGAACATCTATACCGACTCAAAATATGCTTTCATGACTGTCCATGCACATGGTGCACTCTACAAAGAAAGAGGCCTTCTTTCTTCATCAGGAAAGCAGGTCAAATACTCGGCAGAAATCTCAGCTCTCCTGGACGCTGTGTGGAAGCCAAGTGCTGTTAGTATCATGCACTGCCGAGGTTACCAGAAACGTCATGATGAAATACCCAAAGGAAATAGATTGGCAGACCAAGCTGCAAAAGCGGCAGCAAAGCCTTCGACTAATGATTGTCTGTCTCACCATCGAGTAACCAAGATCCTCCTCTGCAAGCAAGATGAAGAAATCTCCATGCCAAATTATGAATTCTACATGAACTGGAGAAAATACAACCCCAATGGAGAATTTATTGAAATAATTCTACACAAATGGGATGAAAACTTTGATTTGCTCGAAGACAACCATGACTACATCCAGGGGCTGTTTCCCACTAACGAACAAGGCCGAAATTTCTACTCGAAGCCACTGACTCCTCACGAGAAGAATCTTATGTGTAACACCTCAGAAATTCAACAACGACTCAAACGAGCATACAAGATGATGCTGAAGTTCTTCGGCGTAAAATTAGTGGGAGAGGATGGAGAAGACACGGAAGAAAATGGACAGGTTGAAGTTGAACAGACAGAAAATTTCGCCAAACGTTTTGACAATCTGACACTCAACACTCATAATAATTTGAGAATTATTCATGTCTTGCTGAGCTTGGGGGAACTGGGAGCTGAAAAATACCAATCTCCACTGGTGAAGTTTCTCCTCAAGGAGATCCTTATAGAACATCGACTGCCAAATATGAAAAAGTATGCAATGAATTTCTTTGTGCCAGCGGTGAAAGATGCGCAGGAAAGACCAGATCTACTGTACTTTGCCTGGCTACATTACCAGCCAAAAGAAGAATTCATGTGGGGGACTCAAGAAGAGCTTGAACAGTACAAGATCCCACCCTCAATGATAGCCCCACTATTACCAGCTCCTTTGAGCAAATGGACACCTGTGTATTCAGAAAAGGAGAAGAAATAGCTGTCAGAGGAACCAGGAAAATATGGAGAAGACGGATGGTTCCAGTTGGCAAGCAACCAAGTAGTCCTCCCTGCGACATTAGCCCCCGAAATTGTCAGAGCACTTCATGCCAGCACTCGTGGACGAAGCGAGATGATGGAGCAACAGTTAGAACCCCATTTCTACGTTCCTGGACTGTCAGTCATCTGCAAAACAGTAGCTCAGCAGTGTGTGACTTGTGCCAAGAACAACCTAAGGACAGGCCCATCACAGCCTCCGGGAAAGCAGCCTGTTGGATTATCACCAATGGCATCACTGCAAATAGACTTTACGGTGCTACCACCCTGCAAAGGATACAGGTACCTTCTCGTGATGGTGTGCACCCTGACAGGGTGGGTTAAGGCCTTTCCAACCAGGATGGAGAAGACAGCAGAAGTAGTGAGAAGCCTAATGAGAGACATTATACCGCTCTATGGACTTCCGCTCGAAATTGGGTCGGACAACGGCCCAGCTTTCATTCAGAGCTGTTTGCAACAGCTTGCCCACCTGCTGGTCATAACCTGGAAGCTACATACAGCCTACAGGCCTCAAAGTTCAGGAAAAGTTGAATGCATGAACAGAACGCTAAAGACATTGATGTCAAAACTGTGCCAAGAAACGTCACTGGGCTGGTTGGAAGTGCTGCCGATAGCTTTATTGCACATTAGGTGCAGGCCAACCCCCCAATTGAAACTAAGTCCGTACGAACTCCTGTTCGGGCGGCACTCCCTTAATGGTTTAAAGGGGGACCTTCGGGCATTGGGTGAAACAAAATTAAAAGAGCAGGTGTTACTGTTGGGTCAATCAATGCAGAAACTGAATACTTGGGTGGGAGATAATCTACCTAATTTCTTGTATCCCCCATTGCATAAGTATTGTCCAGGTGATTCAGTATGGTTGAAGGAGTGGAAGAAAGACCCATTAGGCCCAAAATGGAGGGGACCTTCCCTTGTCCTGTTATCCACCCCCACAGCAGTTAAGGTTGCCGAGGTGGTTCCGTGGATACACCATTCAAGACTAAAGGTAGCTGCAGCCAGTCCTGATCCAGAGTGGAAAGTCGTCCTGAGCGAGACCAATCCATTCCAGCTGAAATTGACAAAAGCTGCAGCTCCACGTACTTAAGAGAGTCAACAAGTAGGTGTCTTGAAGGCCATAATAATGCCTGGCCACATGCCAACGCTGGAGAATGGGGAGACCCAAAGGGAGACCCCAGGGGAAGTTTTTGAAGAGATACCCCTCTCTGAGCCCCAATCCAGGGTGCCTCTCACTTTTGTGGTGGTATGGGGGATGGATATGGTGTATGTGACTATTAAGAGAATTGTTCAAGCTATTTTGACGCTGGGGCAATCCTAGTGTTGGTACTGTACATTGCCACCTTTATTTCCACCCTGGTGAATGGTGGGAAGTGCTCAAAGACAACAGAGAGGGTGGCTATCTCTCACATCTGGAATGGCACCCACCCCATTACAGAGAATCGTACCATGTGGAGACAAAAACGTGACCTGGGGCCCTTGTCTACACCTAGAGGTCATCTGCTGATAAAATTTAAATATACATACGCAAAGAAATCAGGACAAAGAACGTGTTGGGTGTGCAGCAGATTGCACCCAGAGACAATCTACATCTTAATAACAAGATGGGGGAACTAGAGGTAATAGCATACACTAAGCAATACGACATTATAGGAATAACAGAAACATGGTGGGACGAAACGCATGACTGGGCTGTAAACTTAAACGGTTATACATTGTTTAGAAAGGATAGGAAACATAAGAAAGGGGGTGGAGTGTGTTTATATGTAAATCAGGATTTAAAGCCTAATATTACACAACTGGAAAGTGATGAGGGAAATGTGGAATCCTTATGGGTAAATATTTCGTTGGGGAATAAACAGGGAAGTCAACTATTGGTTGGCATATGCTATAAACCACCTAATATAGATAATGATGAGGAAGAACAACTGTTAGAGCAAATTAGGAAGGCTGCACATCATGGTAGCACTTTAATTATTGGAGATTTTAATTACCCGGACATTAATTGGGATAGTGGGACTAGTAATTCAGCAAAGGGAATCCGGTTCCTGAACATTTTAAATGATACCTTCATGTCACAACTGGTAGAAACACCAACTAGGGAGGATAACTGTCTGGACCTGGTTATAACAAATAATGTGGATCTTTTCTCAAATATTAATGTAAAGGAACAGTTGGGAAACAGTGACCATAATATGGTGTCTTTTGAAATTAACTCAAAAAAACACATTCATAAGGGACAGCTAAAACATATAATTTTAAAAAGGCCAACTTTATTAAAATAAAGGAAGCTCTCAGTGTCATTGACTGGCAGAAACTCTTTCACGGGAAAAACACTGAGGATAAGTGGAATATCTTTAAACTAACACTAGAAAAGTACACGTCTCAATATATTCCACTGGTTAATAAATATAAAGAAACAGACTGAAACCAATGTGGCTTAGTAGGAAGGTAACTAAGGAAATGAAAAATAAAAAGAAGGCATTTAAAGCTTTTAAATTTGATAAATCTGAGGCATCCTATAAAGCATATAGGGCAGCCAATAAAGCATGTAAAAATGCGATTAGATGGGCTAAACTAGATAACGAAAAAGAAATAGCCAAAGAGAGCAAGACCAACCCTAAAAGATTCTTTAGGTACATAAATTCTAAAAAACCCAAGAGTGAAAATGTAGGTTCACTAAAATCTGAGTCAGGGTTATTGTTAACTGAAGATCAGGATAAAGCAGAAATTTTAAATGATTATTTTTCTTCAGTATTTATCAAAGAGAAACCTATAACAGGAGACATGAAATTCATTAATAAAAACTTACTAATACAAAGTGACTGGTTGACTCAGGACAAGGTTTTACACAAATTAAACAATGTGAATGTTAATAAAGCCCCAGGGCCAGATGGAATTCACCCGCGAGTACTAAGAGAGCTATGTGTTGAAATATGTAAACCTCTGTTCTTAATCTTTCAAGATTCTTTTCTTTCAGGAATAGTACCAGAGGATTGGAGAAAAGCTGACGTGGTCCCTATATTTAAGAAAGGTTTAAAATTTGTGCCTGGGAATTATAGACCTGTGAGCTTAACATCTGTGGCTGGGAAAGTATTTGAGGGGTTACTAAGGGATAATATTCAGGAATTTATTGGGAGGTATAATGTAATTGGCAAAAATCAGCATGGTTTCATGAAACACAGATCATGTCAGACTAACCTAATTACGTTCTATGAGGAAGTAAGTAGAAGTATAGATCAGGGGGTCGCAGTGGATGTGATTTACTTAGATTTTGCCAAAGCTTTCGACACAGTTTCCACACAAAAAGTTACTACTTAAATTAAGAAAAAATGGTCTAGATGAAAATACTTGTTCTTGGATAGAAAACTGGCTAAAAGATAGGGTACAGAGAGTGGTCATAAATGGTACATTTTCAAGATGGACACCAGTGGTAAGCGGTGTCCCTCAGGGGTCTGTTATAGGACCAATACTATTCAATTTATTTATAAATGACCTTGAGATAGGCATTGAAAGTCATGTATCAGTGTTTGCAGATGACACAAAGCTAGGAAAAGTAATACAATGTGAGCAGGATGTTACTTCGCTGCAGAGGGATTTAGATAGATTGGGGGACTGGGCACTTAAATAGCAGATGAGATTTAATCTAGATAAATGTAAAGTTATGCACTTTGGAGTGAAGAACACACAAGTAATTTATACCCTAAATGGTACGGAGTTAGGGAAATCCAAGCAGGAGAAGGATTTGGGAATAATCATAGACTTCAAACTAAGTAACAATGTGCAATGTCAAACAGCAGCCGCCAAGGCCAGCAAAGTACTGGCATGCATTAAAAGGGGAGTTCACTCACGGGATGAAAACATAATTTTGCCTCTGTATAAATCAATGGTCAGGCCGCACCTTGAATATGCCGTGCAATTTTGGGCACCTGTCTTAAAAAAAGATATTATATCGTTAGAAAAAGTGCAGAGACGGGCAACTAAATTAATAAGGGGGATGGAAGGGTTAAGTTATGAGGAAAGACTAACAAGCTTAAACCTGTTTAGTTTAGAGAAAAGGCGCCTTAGAGGGGATCTGATAACCTTATATAAATATATACGGGGCCATTATCAACCATTGTCTGATAACCTATTCATTAACAGGACTATACATAGGACAAGGGGTCATCCATTTAGACTGGAAGAAAGAAAATTTAGCTTAAAGCATAGGAAGGGTTATTTTACGGTGAGAACAATAAAGCTGTGGAATTCTCTGCCTGTTGAGGTGGTTGGGTCAGAGTCTGTACAGACTTTTAAAAAACGACTGGATGACTTCCTGCAGACACAGAATATTAAGGGTTATAATATTTAATATGTGGGTAAAAGCTTCTTGATCCAAGGAGAAATCTGACTGCCATTCTGGGGTCAAGAAGGAATTTTTTCCCAGTATGTTGCATATTGGCAAGCATTCAGACTGGGTTTTTTGCCTTCTTTTGGATCAACAGCAGTAGGTTATGTGGGAGAGGCTGAACCCGATGGACGCATGTCTTTTTTCAGCCTATATAACTATGTAACTATCTCCTTTGCTGCAATTCCCACGAACTTGAGTACATTTTCAGTCAGAAATATTGCAATTCATAATATAAATGACCCGCAGATAAAGCAAGACGAAACGTTGCCAAGTTATCCGATAACAGTCCCCATATATCCGCCTGATTATCCGTTCCTATTTAGAAACACCAATCTGAGTACGAATGAGAACCCATGCTAGTCCAGGCGGTTTAATTTTACAGCACACACAGTTAGGTCAAGAGCGGGACCTGGGATGTTTGTGGTTAAGCCACTCAATTTAACAATGGAACAAAAACTAACAATAGCTAATGTAACAACGACTAGACAGAATGCAAGAGACCTCTTGCTACGATTGGTAAGTATGATGATTGAGGTCCGCAAGGGAACACTTCATTTGTCCCCATTTATACTAACAGGGGGATACCAGGTGTGTTGCGGGAGTGTATGTTACACATGGGTACCACCTACACTCACTGGAATGTGCTACATAGCTAAGCTGATTCCTGTCCAAAAGGTACAGGGCGATGACACAGAACCTGACACCACACTACACCCTAGGTACCCCTTAGTTTTTGAGAAACAGAAGCGTGAGTTATTCTCGAAAGGGGATCATGCATGGACATGGTTTCCGGTATGGACTGGCTGGGGAATTGAGCTGATGAAAAGATTGAATAACTATTCTGTGTTGATGGATGAGATTTTGAATATAACAAGTAAGGACATCCAATTGTTGAACCTTGAATTGCGGGAAATTCGAACGTTGCAAGTGAGACACGATATGGCATTGGAACAGATAAGTGCAGCACTAAATGGTTTGTGCGAAATGACTATGCATTACGAATGTTGCACTTTTATCAGAAACTCATCAGATGAAGTTCCTGACTACTACCAGGTAATCCAGGATCACCAGGAGAAGGTTTTTCAGCTACAGAACAAGGCTAGACAGATTGTGGCGGAAGGCTGGAACCCTTTTCGAGGGTTCGGGTCATTCGGAGACTGGTTTGGATCCATGCTGGGATTTATCTCACGGATTGGATCCATGATAATGATGATGATAGTGATCTTGGTAGTAGGGATGGTGATATATCGCATTGGATTGTGCCTATGGCCATTATGTAAGAAGGTCCTGACACCCACACAAAAGATACCACTGATGATTACTCCTAATTTGTTCCCAATGAAGGCAGTGCCCCCGAAGTACAAGGTGTTCAGTAATGAGACTGGTGAAGTTTAGTGGCTAAGGGTTTCAGGAAGGAGAACCTGAAACCCTAGCCAAGGGGGGAATGAAAGGAAATCAGGCCAGAAACAGGCCGCCATGATGTCCCAGGTGGCCATCTTGAACAGGACTTTGGTTCACGTAAATGTATATAGCGAATATTAGCTGAATTGAGACGAGTTTGCATAGATTCTTTGGAATTCTTTAAACTAACAGGCAGAGCAATTAAATTAACAAGATCCGGGCAGACGCTGGCAGAAGTGACAGGATGAAGATTAGTTACATCAAGGTCAGAGAGCTAGGGGCCAGCACAATGATGGATATGAAGCCAGCTGGGGCCTTATCAGTAGTATACAATAAACAAGTTCCAGGGAGGTAAGCACAAGCAGGATCTGGACGAGTGTTAAGTTATCCAATTGTCAAAATACTGTGAAAGCTGCCAATTTACTGCCAATATGTGGAATGTCTTTGTATTCTGTAAGGGGAAGGTACAAACCCAGGTGGGGTGGGAGAGTGTCACCACAGGGTGGGCTAATTGGGATGTACCTGATTATCTATTCAAGGTATAAAATGTTATGTTTGGATGTAAACGGGGCTCAGTCTTTGCGATTCAATCCTGTCTGAGCATCTGTGACGTCACAATAAAGTTCGCCTTTCCTGAAGAGCTGGCCCAGTCTTCTCCCGAGTGAGCCAGGTGGATTCCGGCAACATTTGTATTCAGCAAGGGGAAGGTACGAACCCACGTGGGGTGGGCAAGTGTCACCCATCGGTGGGTTGCTGGGATGTACCTGTTTATCTATTCATGTATAAAATGTTATGACCATGTGTTCACGTCACTCACTCTTTGCGATTCAATCCTGGCTGAGACTTGACATCTGGGTGGAGTAGAGGTAACATCACTGCGAGGAGAGAGCCTGTGGAGACATGGGTTTGATCCCGATGAGCACCTCTCCAGTAAGTGTCCTTGGGCAAGACACCTAACGGTACATACTCGCCACCCAGGACATACTTGAAAACGAGAGAAATCTCAATGTATCCTTCCTGGTAAAATACTTTCTCAATAAAAATAAATCAAGTACGCCTTTCCTGAAGAGACTCGTGTCCTGATAGTCATTGTCCACACCGGGCTGACCTTTCACCTGACAGAACTGAGTGGATTCCGGTAACAAGCAGGATGACATGTTTATATCTTGGTGTAAGTGTTACAGGGTGCTGAGCAGGATGACATCCTGCTTATATCTTGTTGTAGGTGTTACAGGTGTCAGGCTCACGCCATGATGGAGCCATGGCAGGGCCTTAATATCAAATAATATCCCAAGCACTGGGGGAGAGCAGATGAAGCAGACACAGGAGCTTTTGCTGGTAAATAAGTGTATATTCAGAACACACAGCAACAAGTCTGATACAGAAATAACAGAGCACTGGATACAACAGGAAAAGTCACTCTGCGTGCAGGTAGTGTCTATGTACCAGGGATTGTGGGCTATATAGTCCACTGCAGACAGGATCCTCTGCCCAGGAACCAGGAGCTCTTGGCACAGGTACCTTGTTAGCAGGAAGGTGGAATAAAGCAGAACACAGGTAGCCACAGGTGCAGTCTCTTAGTCCCACAGAATAGTAGGCTATGCAGTTACCACTGCAGAAAGGATCCACTGAGCTGGAAACAGGAGCTCTTCGCAAAGGTACTGAAGGAGAATCAGGCTGAAGGATGGTTGTTACTATGGGCCAGGCAGCCATCTTGTGCAGAATATTGGTTCACCAGTAAATAGAATAGATTTTTATTAGATGTGCAAAGTAGAGCTTACGTAGAATTTAAGGAATGTGTGGTAGATTAGAAAAGCTAACAAGAAACCCAGGCAGAATCCGGCCGGCTCAGTACAATCTGCAATGCTGGCAGAAAAGCTCATACAGAGGATGGTGGGTAAAACTGACAAACAACGGTGAGGGAGCTGGAAAATGACAGAGCATAGAAGGAAGGGTGTGTCCAGGATATATGCACACCCACTCAGGAGCTGGCACAGGGATTAACCCCTGAGTGTATGCAGACAGGAACAACAGCAATATGTATATACAGGCAGACTTCTAGAGCTGGCATGACAACAGGGTGCTGAGCAGGATGACATCACGTTTGTATCTTGGTGTAGGTGTTACAGGGTGCTGAGCAGGATGACATCATGTTTATATCTTGGTGTAGGTGTTACAGGGTGCTGAGCAGGATGACATCACGTTTGTATCTTGGTGTAGGTGTTACAGGGTGCTGAGCAGGATGACATCACGTTTGTATCTTGGTGTAGGTGTTACAGGGTGCTGAGCAGGATGACATCATGTTTTTATCTTGGTGTAGGTGTTACAGGGTGCTGAGCAGGATGACATCATGTTTATATCTTGGTGTAGGTGTTACAGGGTGCTGAGCAGGATGACATCACGTTTGTATCTTGGTGTAGGTGTTGCAGGGTGCTGAGCAGGATGACATCATGTTTGTATCCTGAGCCCCGTTCAATAGCTCAGCTGCTGCTGAATTGCTGCGCTGCAGCAATTCAGTGTGCTGCAGCAGTGTCATTGAATGCTTTGGATGCGAATTTCGAAGTAAAATGGCCGATGATTTCTTAATGAAAGATTCAGATTGTTTTTCGTATCACTCTGAGGTAAATATAATAAGTAAAAGCAGTCACACAATGCGTTTTGTACGCACACACCACAAATGATAGTTTTTAATGAATAAACGTTATGTTTACTTCTGAAACAATATATAATTGAGCTGTAATATATGTCTGTGTGCCGGGGGGAAATAATAAATAAATATTTTGTGCTTTGGTGAACAAAAACCTCAAAATTAACATTGCTGTACTGAATTGTTACTTGCTTCATGGCGGCGGCCATCTTGCTGTACAGAATTATTACTTGCTTCGTGGCGGCAGCCATCTTGCTGTACGGAATTGTTACTTGCTTCATGGCGGCGGCCATCTTGCTGTACGGAATTGTTACTTGCTTCATGGCGGCGGCCATCTTTACTACGTCACACTCAGCTACTCGCAGCATCTCCTCGGGTCGCTGCAAGTGCTAAGTTAGCAGTGCTGAGCTCTGAGCGGCAGAATGCCGTTCAATGGCATGTTGCTAACTTAGCACTTGCAGCGGCTGAGGTTTTGAACGCGCCTTTGGTGTAGTAGGTGTTACAGGGTCCTGAGCAGGATGACATCATGTTTATATCTTGGTGTAGGTGTTACAGGGTGCTGAGCAGGATGACATCATGTTTATATCTTGGTGTAGGTGTTACAGGGTGCTGAGCAGGATGACATCATGTTTGTATCCTGAGCCCCGTTCAATAGCTCAGCTGCTGCTGAATTGCTGCAGCGCAGCAATTCAGTGTGCTGCAGCAGTGTCACTGAACGCTTTGGATGCGAATTTCGAAGTAAAATGGCTGATGATTTCTTAATGAAAGATTCAGATTGTTTTTCGTATCACTCTGAGGTAAATATAATAAGTAAAAGCAGTCACACAATGCGTTTTGTACGCACACACCACAAATGATAGTTTTTAATGAATAAACGTTATGTTCACTTCTGAAACAATATATAATTGAGCTGTAATATATGTCTGTGTGCCGGGGGGAAATAATAAATAAATATTTTGTGCTTTGGTGAACAAAAACCTCAAAATTAACATTGCTGTACTGAATTGTTACTTGCTTCATGGCGGCGGCCATCTTGCTGTACAGAATTATTACTTGCTTCGTGGCGGCAGCCATCTTGCTGTACGGAATTGTTACTTGCTTCATGGCGGCGGCCATCTTGCTGTACGGAATTGTTACTTGCTTCATGGCGGCGGCCATCTTTACTACGTCACACTCAGCTACTCGCAGCATCTCCTCGGGTCGCTGCAAGTGCTAAGTTAGCAGTGCTGAGCTCTGAGCGGCAGAATGCCGTTCAATGGCATGTTGCTAACTTAGCACTTGCAGCGGCTGAGGTTTTGAACGCGCCTTTGGTGTAGTAGGTGTTACAGGGTCCTGAGCAGGATGACATCATGTTTATATCTTGGTGTAGGTGTTACAGGGTGCTGAGCAGGATGACATCATGTTTATATCTTGGTGTAGGTGTTACAGGGTGCTGAGCAGGATGACATCATGTTTATCTCTTGTTGCAGGCTCCAGTATGAATGAAGAAACACCCTCTTAACTCCCGCACAGCTGGACAGACTGCTGTTTTTACGTTTCTGCGTTTCTGCTCTGTTCGTGTTTAGGTCAAATTTTCCTCTTACTCGTTTATGCAACCCACACATATTATACACCGTTTTTCCCACCATTAAATGGACTTTCTAAAAATACCATTATTTCCATCATATCGAATAATTTACTATAAAAAAAATATGAAATATGATGAAACAATGGTAAAAACACAGTTTTTCATAATTTAATCCCCAAAATCTACAAACACCAAAAAAGACCCCGGCTAAGGCTGGGGTCAGACTAGCGCATTTTTAACGTGCGTTTAGGCGCACTTAATCACGGCCGCAGTAGCAGAAAATGACGGCAATATACAAAGTACGGCCGCCCAAAGGTCCGGTCGCGCAACGCAAGTGGAAAACGAATGCTTTTTTTCGAGAACGCAGAACCGCTAGTACTGACGTACAGAGTGCGCTGCATTCGCTAGCGGCGTGTGTGCGTGATTAGGAGACATGAGACGCTGCTCATGTCCGACCAACATAACGTCCAGACGCAAAAAAGTGTTTTATTGACGATCCGTAAAAAATCACGCACGAAAATGCGCATCGTATGACCGTTTTCGCGCATTCCGTGAAGAAATACGGCAATGCGTTCGGACGCACTTTTTGACGGTCGCTGAGAATAATGCATTCGTTTGACCCTAGCTTAAATAGTTTCAAAATTTTGTCCCGAGAATAAAAATACCCAATTTTTACATGTTTTTGCTTTTTAACCCCTTAACTGCTGAGCCAGTTCACCTAACTGCGCTGACCTCATTCTGACCGTCTGTTCATTATTTTTAGATGACAGCCTAGGTCCTATTTAACTAAACCCCCCAGACAAAAAAAAAACTTATTTTTTTTTATTTTGTTTTTTTTATTATTATTTTTTTAAATTTTATTTTTACACCAAACCTGGTCCTGTTTGGTATCATTGGAAAGGCCACGATCAGGCGTCTAGCTGCCACAGATCGGGAGATAAGGGGATCCAAAATGTTAATGCTATACACAGCTGAAAAGGGGAGACTCTCCCCTTTCCAGCGGTGAAAAAAGCATCACTGTACCTTAAATGGTTGGGGAGATACAGGGCTCCAAAAGAGCCCCCCTCCCCTTCCTGAATTTGCCCTACCGGTGCCTGCAGATGACGTCATCACGCAGCATGATGATGTAATCGGATCTGCCGGCCCCCAGGGAACGGCGAGGCGCCATAGACGCCGTTGGAACCAACGAGGGAGGTGAGTATCGGCGGGAGGGAGGTTAGGAGCCCTCTGATGTACTATGTACGTCCGCGGGTCTAAGGGAGACCCTTGGGCAGGACGTACATGGTATGTCAGCGGCCGGGAAGGGGTTAAGTATTATCGTGTAAAATGACGTAAAAAATGAGGCAAAATAAACTTGGGTTTTTATTCAAATTTTCTTTGATATAAAAAGTAGAAAATAATACGGATTAAACTGAGTAACCCTCCTAGGATTTGGAGATTGTGAAGTAAATCATTTTGGACTTTGGGTGTGTGGGCATGGAGGCATATTTGTAGGGTACAGGACTCATAATCAATATTAGCCCATTGCCCTCTTGTGTGCAGAATGTTGGTATAATCTGTGATTATGAAAGAATGCTATTGTCTCTCTGTCTATCTGTTGAAAGGATTAACATCCCAGTTTACCCTGTCTCAAAATTGTATTTATCTGTTTATAGTTGAATAGGTTGTAAATCCACTGACTGTAATCTGTTATCATCCCGATTCCCATTGTCTTGACTCGTTTAGAAATGTTAAGTAATGTAACTGTCTACGAAACCTAATTATTTTTCACCTTCTAAAAGGCAAATGTGTCCCATTGTCAGTTTCATCCTGGTTAGGTCCCCTATTGGTTTCTAGAGGAAGTTTTCTGTTTATAAATGACCCATGTGTGACCATATAAATGTCTGCGTGTCTGTCCCTGATTAAACTAGTTCTATTCTGACCCTACATGCAGTCACGACTCATGGTTTGAGTAGCAGCTATATTCTTGTCGCTGTTCCAGTGCAAAGCTCCAGATCTACAGCCTCATCTTATTTCTGGGGGAGGCTAGCAAGGCTCTCTACGTGTACCCATCTTTAAACTGTGGCTAAGGACCGGGAGAAAGACACGAGAGTCATGAGAAGAACACGGGGGTCCAGCAAGGAAGCGGCATTAGCAGATGTGACCCTGTTGGGGTACTGAGATCTGTTACAGAGATTTTCCATGTTTTATGCACAGTCTTACTATACACGAAACACAACGCACCAAAATGCAAGAGAAAAATGTAATTATTTCACTTTTGGTTAAAATTGTATATTTGTCCTAGAGGAATGCAGCACGAGGGTCAGTTTCCCCATCTCCGGTTAAGAAGAGAAACCTATAGAACAGAGATGGCCAACCTTGGTGCCCCAGATGCTGCGGAACTACGTGTCCCATGATGCTTAGACACACATAAGGCTGGCAGAGCATCATGGGACATGTAGTCTATGAACATGTGGGGTGCCACGGTTTGCCGTCAGTGCTGTATAGAATATATAATCACAAAGGCCTGGATAATAAAATGCGGAATATTACATTTACACGCTGTAGCGCACAGAGGTGAAATGGCTCGGCAGTGAAGGGGTTAACAGATTCTCCTTTACGCGATTCCAGTTAGGAACCGCCCTCTGGATCATTAATGATAAACGCGCACTATGACCTCAGTCTTTTCAGCCAATGAAATTCCAGACAGTGATTCAACCATCTGCCTTTAGACTAAAGTAGAGTTGTAAACACAAGAGAAAAACAACAAGCAGTCTGATGTCTCCACTAGAATGAAAAGGAAACGGGGGGGCACTGTAATGCTTTTGGTTTTCTCTTGTGTATGGAACTCCGCAGCATTCATTCAGATCATGCAGAGGCGTCACAGCTGCAGGGACTGAAGGAATCTTTGGTCGCTGCCAGGTAAGGGTTAAATCAAGGTTCAGGCTGCAGCTCAGTGCTGGGTTTGTGTTATGGCTGCCAGGTCGGCCATGTTTTCCTGGACACATTATCAGTTACTATTTCATGCATAGGGAAAGGGCTGCCCTGCAACATGTATAATTCATATGCTGCAGGAAGGTAATCAAGGCAGGTCACCTGGGATTCCTCTGTGATTTCTTACCTGCATCGTACGGATTCTACATGGTGCAGCGTACGGATTCTACATGGTGCAGCGTACGGATTCTACATGGTGCAGCGTACGGATTCTACATGGTGCAGCGTACGGATTCTACATGGTGCAGCGTACGGATTCTACATGGTGCAGCGTACGGATTCTACATGGTGCAGCGTACGGATTCTACATGGTGCAGCGTACGGATTCTACATGGTGCCGCGTACGGATTCTACATGGTGCCGCGTACGGATTCTACATGGTGCCGCGTACGGATTCTACATGGTGCAGCGTACGGATTCTACATGGTGCAGCGTACGGATTCTACATGGTGCAGCGTACGGATTCTACATGGTGCCGCGTACGGATTCTACATGGTGCCGCGTACGGATTCTACATGGTGCAGCGTACGGATTCTACATGGTGCAGCGTACGGATTCTACATGGTGCCGCGTACGGATTCTACATGGTGCAGCGTACGGATTCTACATGGTGCCGCGTACGGATTCTACATGGTGCAGCGTACGGATTCTACATGGTGCCGCGTACGGATTCTACATGGTGCAGCGTACGGATTCTACATGGTGCCGCGTACGGATTCTACATGGTGCAGCGTACGGATTCTACATGGTGCAGCGTACGGATTCTACATGGTGCCGTGTACGGATTCTACATGGTGACGCGTACGGATTCTACATGGTGCAGCGTACGGATTCTACATGGTGCAGCGTACGGATTCTACATGGTGCAGCGTACGGATTCTACATGGTGCCGCGTACGGATTCTACATGGTGCAGCGTACGGATTCTACATGGTGCCGCGTACGGATTCTACATGGTGCCAAGGACGGATTCTACATGGTGACGCGTACGGATTCTACATGGTGACGCGTACGGATTCTACATGGTGCAGCGTACGGATTCTACATGGTGCCGCGTACGGATTCTACATGGTGCAGCGTACGGATTCTACATGGTGCAGCGTACGGATTCTACATGGTGACGCGTACGGATTCTACATGGTGCAGCGTACGGATTCTACATGGTGCAGCGTACGGATTCTACATGGTGCAGCGTACGGATTCTACATGGTGACGCGTACGGATTCTACATGGTGCAGCGTACGGATTCTACATGGTGCAGCGTACGGATTCTACATGGTGCAGCGTACGGATTCTACATGGTGACGCGTACGGATTCTACATGGTGCAGCGTACGGATTCTACATGGTGACGCGTACGGATTCTACATGGTGCAGCGTACGGATTCTACATGGTGCAGCGTACGGATTCTACATGGTGCAGCGTACGGATTCTACATGGTGCAGCGTACGGATTCTACATGGTGCAGCGTACGGATTCTACATGGTGCAGCGTACGGATTCTACATGGTGCCGCGTACGGATTCTACATGGTGCCGCGTACGGATTCTACATGGTGCAGCGTACGGATTCTACATGGTGCCGCGTACGGATTCTACATGGTGCAGCGTACGGATTCTACATGGTGCGCGTACGGATTCTACATGGTGCAGCGTACGGATTCTACATGGTGCCGCGTACGGATTCTACATGGTGCAGCGTACGGATTCTACATGGTGCCGCGTACGGATTCTACATGGTGCAGCGTACGGATTCTACATGGTGCGCGTACGGATTCTACATGGTGCAGCGTACGGATTCTACATGGTGCCGCGTACGGATTCTACATGGTGCAGCGTACGGATTCTACATGTGCAGCGTACGGATTCTACATGGTGCAGCGTACGGATTCTACATGGTGCAGCGTACGGATTCTACATGGTGCCGTGTACGGATTCTACATGGTGACGCGTACGGATTCTACATGGTGCAGCGTACGGATTCTACATGTGCAGCGTACGGATTCTACATGGTGCAGCGTACGGATTCTACATGGTGCCGCGTACGGATTCTACATGGTGCAGCGTACGGATTCTACATGGTGCCGCGTACGGATTCTACATGGTGCCAAGACGGATTCTACATGGTGACGCGTACGGATTCTACATGGTGACGCGTACGGATTCTACATGGTGCAGCGTACGGATTCTACATGGTGCCGCGTACGGATTCTACATGGTGCAGCGTACGGATTCTACATGGTGCAGCGTACGGATTCTACATGGTGACGCGTACGGATTCTACATGGTGCAGCGTACGGATTCTACATGGTGCAGCGTACGGATTCTACATGGTGCAGCGTACGGATTCTACATGGTGCAGCGTACGGATTCTACATGGTGACGCGTACGGATTCTACATGTGCAGCGTACGGATTCTACATGGTGCAGCGTACGGATTCTACATGGTGCAGCGTACGGATTCTACATGGTGACGCGTACGGATTCTACATGGTGCAGCGTACGGATTCTACATGGTGACGCGTACGGATTCTACATGGTGCAGCGTACGGATTCTACATGGTGCAGCGTACGGATTCTACATGGTGCAGCGTACGGATTCTACATGGTGCAGCGTACGGATTCTACATGGTGCAGCGTACGGATTCTACATGGTGCAGCGTACGGATTCTACATGGTGCAGCGTACGGATTCTACATGGTGACGCGTACGGATTCTACATGGTGCAGCGTACGGATTCTACATGGTGCCGCGTACGGATTCTACATGGTGCCGCGTACGGATTCTACATGGTGCAGCGTACGGATTCTACATGGTGCCGCGTACGGATTCTACATGGTGCAGCGTACGGATTCTACATGGTGCCGCGTACGGATTCTACATGGTGCCGCGTACGGATTCTACATGGTGCCGCGTACGGATTCTACATGGTGCAGCGTACGGATTCTACATGGTGCAGCGTACGGATTCTACATGGTGCCGCGTACGGATTCTACATGGTGCAGTGTACGGATTCTACATGGTGCAGTGTACGGATTCTACATGGTGCAGCGTACGGATTCTACATGGTGCCGCGTACGGATTCTACATGGTGCCGCGTACGGATTCTACATGGTGCCGCGTACGGATTCTACATGGTGCAGCGTACGGATTCTACATGGTGCAGCGTACGGATTCTACATGTGCAGCGTACGGATTCTACATGGTGCCGCGTACGGATTCTACATGGTGACGCGTACGGATTCTACATGGTGCAGCGTACGGATTCTACATGGTGCAGTGTACGGATTCTACATGGTGCAGCGTACGGATTCTACATGGTGCCGCGTACGGATTCTACATGGTGCCGCGTACGGATTCTACATGGTGCATGTACGGATTCTACATGGTGCAGCGTACGGATTCTACATGGTGCAGCGTACGGATTCTACATGGTGCCGCGTACGGATTCTACATGGTGCAGCGTACGGATTCTACATGGTGCAGCGTACGGATTCTACATGGTGCAGCGTACGGATTCTACATGGTGCCGAGTACGGATTCTACATGGTGCAGCGTACGGATTCTACATGTGCAGCGTACGGATTCTACATGGTGCAGCGTACGGATTCTACATGGTGCAGCGTACGGATTCTACATGGTGCAGCGTACGGATTCTACATGGTGCAGCGTACGGATTCTACATGGTGCAGCGTACGGATTCTACATGGTGCAGCGTACGGATTCTACATGGTGCCAGCGTACGGATTCTACATGGTGCGCGTACGGATTCTACATGGTGCCGCGTACGGATTCTACATGGTGCCGCGTACGGATTCTACATGGTGCCGCGTACGGATTCTACATGGTGCAGCGTACGGATTCTACATGGTGCAGCGTACGGATTCTACATGGTGCCGCGTACGGATTCTACATGGTGCCGCGTACGGATTCTACATGGTGCAGCGTATGGATTCTACATGGTGCCGCGTGGCATTTTTCATGCACTGCCCATCAGCAGGAATAAATCATATGTGTCCTGGAATACATGGTGGATCTAGTAACCCTAGTTTGTGACTCTTCACATCAGGAGATGTTTCTCTGTCTGTTACCTAGGATTGCCAGGTCAGCCATGTTATCCTGGACACATATAATTTACTCATGCTGATGGGCAGTGCATGAAAAATGCCTCCCCGTAACATGCATAATCCATACACTGCAGGTAAGAGGAATCAGAAAGGAATCCCAGGTGACCTCCCCTTATTAGATACCAGATTCCCTGCCTGCAGCATATGAATTATACATGTTGCAGGGCAATATCTTCCCTGTGCCCCACCATAAAATAGTAATATACATGCTCGATCTGGCAACCCTACTGTATCAATGTGACACCGCACTGTGTGGCTATTACTATCACAGAGCTCCACAGCGATATGCAGTGTGTATGAGCGTATCACAGAATCCACAGCAATAAAACTCACAGTAATGTGCAGTGTGTATGAGCGCATCACAGAATCCACAGCAATAAAACTCACAGCGATATGCAGTGTGTATGAGCGCATCACAGAATCCACAGCAATAAAACTCACAGCGATATGCAGTGTGTATGAGCGCATCACAGAATCCACAGCAATAAAACTCAGCGATATGCAGTGTGTATGAGCGCATCACAGAGCTCCACAGCAATAAAGCTCACAGTAATGGGCAGTGTGTATGAGCGTATCACAGAATCCACAGTAATAAAACTCACAGTAATGTGCAGTGTGTATGAGCGCATCACAGAATCCACAGCAATAAAACTCACAGCGATATGCAGTGTGTATGAGCGCATCACAGAATCCACAGCAATAAAACTCAGCGATATGCAGTGTGTATGAGCGCATCACAGAATCCACAGCAATACAACTCACAGTAATGTGCGGTGTGTATGAGTGTATCACAGAATCCACAGCAATAAAGCTCACAGTAATGTGCAGTGTGTATGAGCGTATCACAGAATCCACAGCAATAAAACTCACAGTAATGTGCAGCATGTATGAGCGTATCACAGAGCTCCACAGCAATAAAACTCACAGTAATGTGCAGTGTGTATGAGCGTATTACAGAGCTCCACAGCAATAAAACTCACAGTAATGTGCAGTGTGTATGAGCGTATCACAGAGCTCCACAGCAATAAAACTCACAGTAATGTGCGGTGTGTATGAGCGTATCACAGAGCTCCACAGCAATAAAGCTCACAGTAATGTGCAGTGTGTATGAGCGTATCACAGAGCTCCACAGCAATAAACTCACAGTAATGTGTTATGCTGCTGTGCTGGCAGTAACACGGTTTGACTGCAGAGTGTCACGTGGTGTTGTGGAGGACAGACTGTGCCCCTCATGCTGCGCAGTGCAGAGGTGGTACGTGGCGATGTGAATCCAAGGAAAGGTTCACATTGTTGTTCTGTTTTTTGCTGAGTGAATGTATGATGTCATAACCGCATACATCGGGAGCCGGTATTTCTTTTGAAAAATTCTATTTTTCATTATAATTACCATAAACCTTTTCCAAGTTTCTTCTTATATATCAAAACCGAAGTAAGAGCTGCGCTACGCCATGGCGGAGACCCCCAAAAAGAATCAATCACAAGACTGTGTTGGTCTTTTCTCAGAAGTCTAGCTTTCCTCGTTAAGCCAGATCTATTTATTAAAATTCACAGAATTTATAGCCAATCAGTGTACAGATACATTACAACATCAAAGTTTAGCCACTCAGTTAACTTACTACCATATATGGTTCACAAGAAATCTTTTTCCTATCTTCCCGCTTCTGCGCACATTTTCCTGCACTGAACATAACAGGAAATCGGCCACAGCTCGTATCCTATAGAAGGAACAACGGTCTATGCAGTATTGACACTAACAGAAATGGAGGGGGGGAATTTCACAGCCCATTTTATAAGAACCGGCTTTTTAAGACAAAATATTTATTATATTTTACAGGAAATTAAAATCTAACATCTTTATTTTCAGATCACGTGTCTGGGCTCCGTTGGCTCCCCGGGGAATCTGATGCTTCCAGTATGAAGTGCTGAGCGGAGCATGTAAATGCAGACCTGTCAGGTCACGTGGTTTTCCCTCAGTCCTCCCGATCCCACGGCTGGGCCGTCGCTCGTATTCAGTTGGAGTAAGGGAAATGCGCCCCTTTAACGCTCGCGGTGATGAAATAGATAACATTGGGGATTTTTAAGCCCATACTTGATTGTTAGCATTGGATCATACACACAAACACAACAAAATACTGCGCTTACACACCAGAAGGTGATAAAATGTGTCGAGTCACAAGTTTCTCTTTTTTCCTCCTTTGATACTTCCTTTCGGATATTACATCACAGCCGGCGCGTTCAGCATCTCCCCGCGGACCACAGGCCGTGATTGGATAAAGAAAGTCACCGCGTGACGCCGGATAATAACCAAGATGAAGGAGGAGGTGATGGAGAGGTTTCCGGGTCACATGTCAGAGACGGAGGAGGTGATGGAGAGGCTTCCGGGTCACATGTCAGAGACGGAGGAGGTGATGGAGAGGTTCCCGGGTCACATGTCAGTGAAGGAGGAGGTGATGGAGAGGTCCCCGGGTCACATGTCAGTGAAGGAGGTGGTGATGGAGAGGTTCCCGGGTCACATGTCAGAGACGGAGAAGGTGATGAAGAGGCTTCCGGGTCACATGTCAGAGACGGAGGAGGTGATGGAGAGGTTCCCGGGTCACATGTCAGTGAAGGAGGAGGTGATGGAGAGGTTTCCGGGTCACATGTCAGAGACGGAGGAGGTGATGGAGAGGTTCCCGGGTCACATGTCAGAGACGGAGGTGGTGATGGAGAGGTCCCCGGGTCACATGTCAGAGATGGAGGAGGTGATGGAGAGGTCCCCGGGTCACATGTCAGAGACGGAGGAGGTGATGGAGAGGTCCCCGGGTCACATGTCAGAGATGGAGGAGGTGATGGAGAGGTTCCCGGGTCACATGTCAGAGACGGAGGAGGTGATGGAGAGGTCCCCGGGTCACATGTCAGAGATGGAGGAGGTGATGGAGAGGTTCCCGGGTCACATGTCAGAGACGGAGGAGCGGCTGAACGGACAGGTAAGGCAGACATTGACCCAGACATTGCAATGTCTCTTATCTCCTCCCTTCTTCCTCCAGTGATGGGGAAGGGGAAGCTTGAATGAGTTACACAGGGGGGGGGGACGCCAGATTCCCAGGGAAAGCAGGAAATCTTCCTCATGGTATATGTGAGTTTGTGCTGATAAATAATGGCGTCACATTAATGAGGTCATTTGCTGTTTAGGCTGAATGTGAGTTTGAGGACGTGGCCGTTTACTTCTCCCAGGAGGAGTGGGACTGTTTAAAGGAAGAAGAGAAGGAGCTTTACAGGGATGTGATGATGGAGAATTACCAGACCCTATGCTCTCTGGGTAAGAAGGACTTCCACCTGGCTTGCAGAAATGTCCAGAATTTAATTCATTCCTCATGTCACGGTCTTAGACTGATGGACTAGATGTGACCAGCTCTCACAACGACGTCCTTTGAGTCTCATCTAGGAAAGTAGGTCAAATATTATGGTATGAGGCCCCAATGTGACACTGGTGATGGTTACCATGTGTGACCAGGCAGGGTGTCCCACTGAAATGTGCTTGACGTTAATCATCTTCTAAATAGACACAAATGAGACACAAGTTACAAACAGAAAGCTGTGGGATTGAGAAGGCCTGTCCTAGTTTGATCGATGGAGGCTTCAAAGCGGAGCAATAAGCATGCGGCACGTGTCATAAAACACCTGTAGAGACTCATCCACAGAGAGAGGTTTATCATGTCAATTTCGAGTCATTAAAGACTGGAGACACTCTCTTAAGAGATAGCCGGCAGGTGTTTTGTAATCTGTACAGTCCTGCAGTTCCTCCTCCTCCTTCGTGGAGAGTTTCTAGAGATTCTGTGGGGAGAAGCTGAGCTTGTTATGATCTTTGGACAGTTTCTGAAACTTGCCCCCTATAAGGCCATTGTGGACATGCTCAGTCTGCTCCGAGAAGAGATTACTTTTTTCTACATTATGTAAACCTGCTGCTTGTATTGTGCATTATGAAGCACACACGATGTAAGAGTTTAGGTCAGAAGTAGAGGCTTACAGGGATCAGACGGAGTCCGGTTATAGCACCACCATACCTTAAAACTTCACCAGTCGCCACTGGTCAGCACACAGATCTTAATGGCCAGCTTCTTCTCCTCCTGCACATACTGTCCATTTAACCCTATATGATTAATGAAAGCTATGCACCACGTCTGTGTCTCCAGCTTTAACACATCAGAAGACCAGGCTAGGGGTGAAGAGTATAGACGTTTATTGGGAGGCGCAACAACATAACCAGCTTTGATCTCTTGTATTTACCAAATGCAGGATGTATCACTGAGACTCCACGAATTATATCAATGATCAGGAGAGGAGAAGAGCTGTATGAACGCGGCCAACCACAAGGAGAGACCACTGATAGTGCTGTCAACACCAGTACAGGTTAGTGACCACCAAACATAAACCTCACAGGTGGTTTTCTCTTATGACGACGACTTCCCAAAGAGTTTTCCAAATATGAAGTTCATGCTTCTCATTGGAGAGTTATCATGTCTAATGACACAGGGTGATAGAAGAAACAGGGGACGTCGACACTCCACCATATCCACGGTGTCTTTCCTCCTTCAAGGATCAGAGACTTTCTTGGAGAAATAGGGCAGTTTCTGTTGACGTGCAGTTCAGGGTGCACAGAATGGATTGGCATCAATCTGAAAGTCCATCTTATGAAGCCTGTCATACCAATGTCCCCTTAGTTCTGTCCACCCCGTGTCCACAGCTAGCCTCATAACATTTCACATGTAGGAGATTAAACTGTGAAACAGATTCACACACAAAGTCCTGGGCTTGTAGAGACGCAATCCAAGGAGGGTGGATATGATTAACAACGTGTAGAGTGGTTTCCCATCTTGTGAAGGCCGTGACACCAATGTATTTTTCATGGTTTTTCATTGGTTATCCCTTGGAGAGCCCTATGCTTTAATCATGGTGTGTGATGATCTACAACATGCAACAGACCTTTACACATAAACGGTAAAAGCATCTGAATTGCTCTGGCTGAGACGTTTGTGTTGATGCTCGAGCTTGTGTAATGATTCCCTCCTCTCGATTCATTGTCTTACAGGTGACCCCAAGAGAAAAGCAGCTGAGGCCTCAGACCCAAATGAAAAGAAATCCTCACAGGTCTGTGTCCCTACAGATCAGAGAGCACATTCAGGAGCTAAAACCTTCTCATGTCCCGAATGTATGAAAAAGTTCAGGTGGAAAGCTCAGCTTATTAGCCATCAAAGGGTTCATGAAGGAGACAAGCCGTTCTCCTGCAAGAAATGTGGAGAGAGTTTTAGGTTCCGCACAGAGCTGGTTATCCATCTGAGGGGCCATAAAGGAGCGAAGCCTCTCTCGTGTTCTGAGTGTGGGAAGTCTTTCAGCTGGAATTCACAGCTTCTTAGGCATCAAAAAGTTCACACAAAAGAGAAGCCTTTTCAGTGTTCTGAATGTGGGAAATCATTCATGTGGCAGTCGGAGCTTCTACGACACCGAGATAGTCACATGAAAGGGAAACGTTTTTCATGCTCAGAGTGTGGAATAGGATTTATGCGGAAAACGCAACTGCTCAGCCACCATAGAATTCACACAGGAGAGAAACCGTTCACCTGTTCGGAATGCGGGGAGCAATTTTGCTGGAACTCGCAACTATTGATTCACCTGAGAAATCACACGGGAGAGATGCCTTTTGTGTGCCCTGATTGTGGTAAATGTTTTAGCTGGAACTCACAACTCGTTAGCCATCAGAAAGTACACGCAGGAAAGAAGCCGTTCTCCTGCTTTGAATGCGGGAAACGTTTTGCTGAAAACGCAAGCCTCGTTAAGCATCAGAGAATTCACACAGGAGAGAAATCTTTTTCGTGCTCTGAATGTGGGAAAAGTTTTAGCCAGAGCTCGATCCTGATTGAGCACGAGAGAAATCACAAAAGACTGAAACCTTTCTCATGTTCTGAATGCGGGAAGGGCTTTCAACACAATTCACAACTTGTCAGGCACGAGAAAGCTCACGCGAGGAAGAAATCCCTCTTCTGCTCCGAATGTGACCGACGCTGCAACTGCACTGCAGAGCTTTGTATACATGTGAGATCGCACACAGGGGAGAAACCCTATCCATGTGTGGAGTGCGGGAAAACTTACATCTCTAAATCGCGACTAGCCAGGCATCAGAAAATACAAACGGGCCACAACCCTTTACTATGTAACGAGTGTGGAAAAAGTTTCCTCTGCAAATCACAGCTGGTCAGACACCAGAGGACTCACACAGGCGAGAAACCATACGCCTGCTCAGAGTGTGGAAGGTGTTTTATCCAAAGGTCAGATCTAGCGAGACACGAGAGAGTGCATGTACCTTAAAACCTTCCGTCCATTTGAGATCCATTTCCTGGAGACCCCGATAATAGCCCCTTATTGTCGAGACTTTTGGCGATTCATGGACTTGTTCCAAACTCAGCTTGAAGACCTGCTATAGGTGTCTGCAGGAGATACCTCGGATGGTGGTGGAGTGGGCTGTGAGATGGGATTCTGTGGCTTCTTTAGTTCTATCCAGAGGAGGTGGTATATTTTCAGTTGGTGTTACTCTTCTGCGCTGATTATTTTTGTGGTTTTGCTCGTTTTTAAACGACAGGTCACTTTTTTGTGTAAATAATATTCTGACAATAAGACAAACAGCCTCGCTCAGACCTGTGTATATCAACGCACGACTGGGGCATCATGCAAGACTAAAGGGGTTATTCAAAGGTCACCGAATTAGCCACGAAATTGAGTTTCCCCATATGGTGCAATTTCGTGGCCATTCGCTTATTCAGAGAGCAGGCAGCAAATATTGGTGAATGCCAGCAAAATACAATGCCTATTTGGCGGCAGTGAAATGCGGTGTATGTTCGTCGGCAGTGAAATACGGTGCCTGTTCGGTGGCAGTGAAATACAGTGTCTGTTCGGGGACAGTGAAATACGGTGCCTATTCGGCGGCAATGAAATACGGTGCCTGTTCGGTGGCAGTAAAATACGGTGCCTGTTTGGCGGCAGTGAAATATGGTGCCTGTTCGGTGGCAGTGAAATACGGTGCTTGTTTGGGGGCAGTGAAATACGGTGCCTGTACGTCGGTAGTGAAATACGGTGCTTGTTCGGCGGCAGTGAAATACGGTGCCTGTTTGTCGGCCGTGAAATACGGTGCCTGTTCGTCAGCAGTGAAATACGGTGCTGTTCGGTGGCAGTGAAATACGGCGTCTGTTCGGGGACAGTGAAATACGGTGCCTGTTCAGCGGCAGTGAAATACGGTGCTTGTTCGGCGGCAGTGAAATACGGTGCTTGTTCGGCGGCCGTGAAATACGGTGCCTGTTCGGCGGCAATGAAATACGGTGCTGTTCGGTGGCAGTGAAATACGGCGTCTGTTCGGGGACAGTGAAATACGGTGCCTGTTCAGCGGCAGTGAAATACGGTGCTTGTTCGGCGGCAGTGAAATACAGTGTCCGGGGATAGTGAAATACGGTGCCTATTCGGCGGCAATGAAATACGGTGCCTGTTCGGTGGCAGTAAAATACGGTGCCTGTTTGGCGGCAGTGAAATATGGTGCCTGTTCGGCGGCAGTGAAATACGGCGTCTGTTCGGGGACAGTGAAATACGGTGCCTGTTCAGCGGCAGTGAAATACGGTGCTTGTTCGGTGGCAGTGAAATACAGTGTCTGTTCAGGGACAGTGAAATCCCCCATAGAGAAGCAATGGTTAATCTATTCACATTGAACAGCAGAGAAATGTCAGTGAAATGCCCTGATGTTCAGTGGTTTAATTCGGCAGGTTTATTCAGGCGAATCCCATAGGTTTCAATGCTAAAAATATTCCCGTTGTATCCAATATCTAATAAACTGTTTATTCCTCTCATTTGCAGCAAAAAGTATTTTTTAGGCATTTTTCGGACTTTTTTCAGCAAAATTTTATTCCAGATTTTTGTTTGTCTGTAACAGCCCTGTTTGTTATTATTCATAGGATCTCATAAATTTTTTCTTTTTTAAATCGATTTTTAAACGTTGCATGTTTTTTTTTTCTCTTACCCTTGTTCAATGGCTTGTCGGCTTTTTCTGGCGGTCTGTTCGGCGGGTTGTCAGCTTTTTTCAGATTGGATCGTCGGATGCATCCAGTGGTTTTTCGGATCGATTCGGCGGTTTTCCGATATATGGGGTCGTTCGCTGCAATTGGGGACCCTGCGGTGAATGCTGAATTCACCGCATGGTCAGTGAATTGAACTTGCCCTAGTGCGGTGAACGGGCGAGCACCTCTCTGAATAACCCTGTAAGAAGACCAGGTCACCGTGAACTAAAGGGGGGGGGGGCATGGACGATCTTCAACATACAAGAAGGTACATTGTCCTAAACAAACTCTTTGATGCCCATAAGGAAGGTATTTTATAAAATATTCCGGTATTTTAGAGCCTCAGTCATGACGTACATACAAACTCTGAATAATTAAAAATAATTTACAGCAATGATTTCATAAGGAATTTACAAATAAATGTGAAAAAGGGTTAATTTAATTTAAAAAAAAATTAATTTTCTTTTTTATCCCTTCACTAGTGGGAAATGTTTTGGCATATTCCCTATTTGGCAGGAGATGTCACCATCTACTGGCTGAGCCGAGTTACTGCAGTTCTGGGCTCTGTGCAGGATCAGCTGGGGAGATGTCATTCACACACGTTCCCGGCTGGATGTTAAAATTGTTACCCCTCTGGGCTCATGCTCACGTTGCTAAATCCTCATGAGCAGGTTCTGGAGCCCCTTTGCTTTGCTCCTGCTTAACACCACGTCGACTATACTCTATATCAGGACAACCGGGAGATACCGGTCAGAGTATAGTCCATCTTGGCAGTGAAGGTGTTAAATCTATGAAATATTCCACTAGGCAGATGTTTGCCTGTTTAATCACAAACCACCCAGCAGTGAAGGTGTTACTATAATCTGAAGGGAGTATGGAAGCTGTGGGCTGTGCTCCGATCCCGTGTGTTATTCTTTTTCCATGTCGCAGGGTTACAGGACGGGAGGTTTATTCATGTTGTAATGTATAGAGTGTGTGTCCGTGCGCTACGTGTGGACTTGCTGAGCCGACTTGTTGTTGCTGGTTTATAATGTTCTTGCTTTGTGTTAATAATAACGCTGGTACGGGGGGGGGGGTCCGCATGGAGGGGATCCCAAATAAAATGTATATCCTGGAGACTGTTCATTGTATGCGCTTCTGTCCGGTGCCGAAAAAAATGGCAGAGATCCGTTACTCACTATAACGGTGTCACTGACTTTCAACGTGGACGTCCTTGGTGGCCTGAGAAATATCCAGGACTCCAGGTGATGTTTGGCCTCGTTAAGCATGTTGGGTGTAATTATAGAGGTCCATGACTTAACAGGAGGCTTCTGGTAGCCCTTGGTTTGCTGCCCTGGCACTGTGTGTTCGTCCACGTCGGGAGGCGGACATATGGTGTTAAGTTCACTCAGCAACTCACAACGTGCGTGGGACCTTCTCCTGCAGCATGGATGTTTTGAATAAGCTCACCAGAAGGCGGGATGCCGAAACCAGCCGGCGGAAGCTCGTGTGGACATGGGAAAAAAAGAAGCATTAATTCCCTTGGCACTGGTGCCAATCAGACGGGTGATATTTATTGCCGGCCACGTCCACGCAGGCCACGGGCTTTCATGTGCTCCAAAACTGAAATTCCAGATGCAACTGGCTGAAAACCAAACAGGACCCCCCCCCAAAATATTTTATAATGTTTTTTTTTGTATATTTGTATTAACAGACGTTTTAATTAATTTCATGAATTTTAACACTACAAGCGGATAACGTAACGTTACCTTCAATAAGTGCAGGGATTTTGCCTCCTGGTGCATATATTCAGGCGGAATAGTCCGATTTTCCTCAGTCTGTGTACATTATATACCGGCCATTTTATTAGGTACACCTTGCTACTGCCATGTCGGACCCCCTTTTGCTTTAACTCTTTGTGGCATGGATTCGCAAGGTGTTGGAAACATTCCTCAGAGGTTTCGCTCCATACTGACATGATGGCGTCGCTGCCAATTTCTCAGCTGCACATTCAAGATGCGAATCTCCCGTTCCACCACATCCCCAAGGTGCTCGATTGGATTGAGATTGGGGACTGTGGAGGCCATTGGAGCACAGTGACCTCATTGTCACGTTCAAGAAAGCAGCTTGAGATGATTTGAGCTTTGTTACATGGTGCATTATCCTGCTGGAAGGAGCCATCAGAAGATACAGGGGACACTGTGCTCATAAAGGGATGGACACGGTGCATTATCCTGCTGGAAGGAGCCATCAGAAGATACAGGGGACACTGTGCTCATAAAGGGATGGACACGGTGCATTATCCTGCTGGAAGGAGCCATCAGAAGATACAGGGGACACTGTGGTCATAAAGGGATGGACACGGTGCAGTATCCTGCTGGAAGGAGCCATCAGAAGATACAGGGGACACTGTGCTCATAAAGGGATGGACACGGTGCATTATCCTGCTGGAAGGAGCCATCAGAAGATACAGGGGACACTGTGGTCATAAAGGGATGGACACGGTGCAGTATCCTGCTGGAAGGAGACATCAGAAGATACAGGGGACACTGTGCTCATAAAGGGATGGGCATGGTCAGCAATAATACTCAGGTAGGCTGCAGCGTTTCAATGATGCTCAATTGGTACTAAGGGACCCAAAGTGTGCCAAGAAAATATCCCTCACACAATTACACAACCACCACCAGCCTGACCCGCAGATACAAGACAAGATGGATCCAGCTTTCAGGTTTACACCAAATTCTGACCCATCTGAATGCCGGAGCGGAAATCGAGACTCATCAGAGCAGGCACCGTTTTTCCATTCTTCTATTTTCCAGTTTTGGTGTCTGTGAATTGCAGCCTCGGTTTCCTGTTCTTTGTGACCGGAGCAGCACCCGGTGTGATCTGCTGCTGCTGTAGCCCATCTGCTGCTGCTGTAGCCCATCTGTTTCAAGGTTGGACATATTGTGTGTTCAGAGATGGTATATCTGCAGACCTTGCTTGTATTGAGTGGTTATTTGAGTTACTGTTGCCTTTCTATCATCCAGTCTGCCCATTCACCTCTGACCTCCACAAGGCGTTTTTGTCTACACAGCTGCCGCTCACTGGATATTTTCTCTTTTTCGGGTCATTCTCTGTAAACCCTAGAGCCTGAAAATCCCAGGAGATCAGCAGTTTTGAAATACTCAGACCAGCCCGTCTGGCACCAACAACCCATGCCACGTTCAAAATCACTTAAACCTCCTTTCTTATCCCATTCTGATACTCGGTTTGAACGTCAGCAAGTCGTCTTCACCGCGTCTAGATGCCGTAATGCATTGAGCTGCTGCCGTGTGATTGGCTGATTAACAATTTGTGTTAACAAGCAATTGAACAGGTGTACCTAATAAAGTGGCCAGTCAGTGTACATGTCCACATTCTGTCCCTGTGCCTCAGTCTTCGTCTCTGTGTGTACCGGTCTGTCCGTACCTTTCACCTCAATCTTTCCCCTTTACTTGCATCTGTCCCTTTGCCTCTGTCTGTACGGTTCTGTCCCTTTGCCTCACATCTGTCTCCACGTCCCTTGTCTCATACCTGTCCCTTTGGTTGTCTGTCCTCCTTTCTGGGTGTTCCTCATGGCTGTGGCTTAAGACCCCCTGGGCCACTCTTAAAGTCCCTTGAGCCTTGTTTCCCCCCTCCTCTATAAATCTCAAAGTCTCCTGTGCTTTGTCTTTTCACTTGTATTTGCCCCCTCCTCAGAGACACACCATTCCTTATGCACATTGTCTGTCACGGCCTGGTATGTCCCTACCTCCTCGTATCTCGCTTGGGTGAGCTCTTTTACGCCTCCGATCTTTATTAAAGAGAAAGCAGCAGAGCTACTTAGGGTTTTCTGGCCACTCTCTGGGTTTCCAGGTGAAGCATATTCCTTGACACACTTTGGTTGTGCATGGTCATGGGCTCCGTTTCCCATAATCCACCTACAAGTAGGAGTGATCTACACGAGCCAAGGAACATCACGGAATCTGAAAATCCATTTCCAAGTAGGGCTTTCAGGTCCACTATGTTTTCCTGTAGACCAATGTGCTTTTCTTTTTTTTTAAATTGAAAAGTTTTTATTGATTTTTCAACAGTACATTTATAAATGGTAAAGCCATACTTCAATAACCAAAGAAACGAACAAAAGAAACAAAAAGAAACGAACAACATACATTTGTCGCTGCTGCGTTTGTCGACAATAAAGTGTAACCTAACAGTTATTCTAGGTGTGCGCCACATTCCACATTCCGCTTCTCCAGGCCTTCACCAGAGACCCCATTAGGATTGGTATCATACGTCAGTCCCTCCATGTAAGCCTCCCCTTGTATGCTCCCCTCAATCTAGTCGGTAGATATAAGATACGCGTCCCAAATATACCAGAAGTTCCTCTTAGATGGTAGGGCTCCTGTAACTGTCCGGGACATTGCGTCTAATAAGCGAAATTCTTTTAGTCGGTCAGTAATTAGAGGGAGAGATGGGAGGTCGGTAGACTTCCACCTAGCTGCCACCATTAAGTACGATATGGTCAGGATGTGTGCTAGCATTTGTTTCTGGAACCTGGAAAATGCATTCGGGAAGAGTTGAAGGAGCACTATCTCCGGGGTAGGATCCACTGTGACACCTAGAATCTTGGAACTCAATGTCGCCACCTCCCTCCACCATCCCTCCAAAGGGGGGCACGTCCACCAAGTATGGTAATACGTTCCTCTTGATAACCCACATCTACAGCATGTGGAAGAAGCCCCACTTGACATGTGGCTCTATCGGGCGTTAAGTACCACCTATATAGTAACTTTTTACGTGCTTCCCACAATGATGCGCATTTAAACTTGCTTTTGTCCTCCGAGAAACTATTTCTCCACTGTTCCCTTGGGAGTTCCCTTCCCAGGTCATTCTCCCACTTTCTCTGATAATCCCAATGTTTATTAGCTGTGGATTTAAGTAGGAGATCGTAACAGATGGATATAATTTTCTTCCTTTCTAGGGGGTGGGAACATCTATTTTCAAATGAAGAAAGCAGGGCGCGCGTAGAAGATAATCTCCCTCCAAGTCCCCACACCGCTAGTTGAGATTGGATCTGACCGTATGATAGCCACAGTGCACCGGGAATGGCATATTTATCAATTAGTCTGGGAAAGGAGAGAAAACCCTCCTGATCAAAAAATTGGAAAAGCCTCGTCACGGCGTGTAGTGTCCATACCCGTGGGTCAAAATTAGGAATGAGGTGACCTAACACCGTTAGTGGGGCTGCCAGGGCGATGGGGTGAAAATTTATGAGTTTAGCTGCGTTATTGTCCCATTCTCTATGAAGCAGGCTGGCAAAAGGAGGAAGAGGAGGTAATTTAGGACGTAGGGATCTGGGCAGCCAGAGGATTATTGAAGGGGAATATGGGAGAAAATAAACCGAGAGAAATCGAGTCCACTGGGGACCTGGAGGAGTCATAAGAAGGGCTTGGGCTGCTGTTAACATGGATGCTTCATAATACATTAGGGACCCCCATCCCCCCGCTTTCTATAGATTGATTCAGTAGGGCCGCTCTCACTCTAGGACGTTTACCTCGCCAGACAAATCTGGAGAGTACAGATTGCAGGTTCGGAAGATAGCTGCGTGGCAAAGCCATTGGGAGGGCACGAAAAAGATAAAGCAGCTTTGGCAGTAGAGACATTTTAAGCGCTGCAATTCTACCCGCCCAGGACACCTCTACCTTCGACCAATTCATACATAAATTTCTGAGTTGTGTAAGCATAGGTTTATAGTTATTACTAAATAGTTCTGCGCTAGAAAATGCAATTTTAACCCCCAAATATGTAATGTGTGATTTCTTCCAGGCATAGGGGTAGTCTAATTGTAAGGGGAGAAGAGTCTCTTGGGGAATCGCAAACGACAACGCTTGTGACTTCTTCAGATTAATTTTGTGAAAAGAGGCTTTACCATAACTATCTAGAATCTCGTGAAGGGCTGGTAAGGATGATGATGGTTCTGTCAACGTCAATAATATATCGTCCGCAAAGAGGCTCACTTTGCTCTGTGTGGGGCCTATGTGTATGCCTTGGACTTCTGATGCTTGCCTAATGGCTTGTGCGAGTGGTTCAAGTGCCAACGCATAAAGTAGGGGTGATAACGGGCATCCCTGCCTTGTACCGTTAGAAATATTAATGGGATCGGATGTGAAGCCAGCATTCAAGACCTGTGCGGTGGGGAATGTATAAAGCCCCTCCACCGCCTTAATCAAAGCGCCTGGGAAATTAAATTTTAACAATACGTGATGCAAGTAGGACCAATTAATCCGGTCAAAAGCTTTTTCCGCATCTAGTGACAGTAGTAATGTAGGTTGGGACATTTGGACTACATGGTCAACGAGGGTAAGTACTTTCAGGGTGTTATCTGGGCCTTGTCTATTTTTTATGAAGCCTACTTGGTCATCCGCCACTAAGAATGGCAGTACCTTGGCAAGTCTAATCGCCATAATCTTCGCGTATAACTTGGTGTCAACATTAAGGAGCGATATAGGACGGTATTGTGAGCAGTGAGGAGAGGGAAGTGGCGTTTTAGGGATTGTTACAATATGCGCTGCTAACCACTCCCGAGGTGGTTGACCCGATTCAAAGATTGATTGATAAAATTTTAGCAGATGGGGTTGGAGATCTGGAAAACATTTGTAATATTTCGCTGTGAACCCGTCTGGACCAGGGGCCTTGCCATTAGGTAAACCTTTTAAAGCCGATGTTAACTCCATAGAGGTTATGGGTCTGGTTAGCTCGTCTTGGAGGTTATCTGACAGCTGTGGAAGGTGAAGGGAGTTTAAGAAGGGAAATATGTCCTGTAGGGTAGGTTGGTGTACGTCGGGTTCTGTAGATAAGTTATACAGGGAGGCGTAATACCGTGCAAAGCATTCAGCTATTTGTCTAGGTTGGTGTTTGAGCTGCCCCTCCCCATCTAATATTTGTGGTATTCGTGCTTTACCCATTTTGGCTTTCAGTTTGTTAGCTAGCATTCTGCTTGCCTTGTTACTGTAAATATAGCATCTCGCCTTAAGTCTACGCGACACCCATGTGTAATCTAGTTTGTCTAACTCGATCAGTTGTCTGCGAAGGTCTGTAATATGAGACAGGGCGGCCTCCGTGCGAAGTCGTTTGTGGGATTCGTCAGCTATTGTGATTTGGTGTAGCAGGGATAGTCTATGGTCCGCTCGTTGTTTTTTAAGATGCGCCCCCCATTTGATTAGAATACCCCTCACTACCGCTTTGTGAGCTTGCCATAATACTCCCTCTGATATCTCTTCAGATGAATTCTCTCTAAAATAATTAGATAAGGCAGTTTGTATTTCTTCTCTGATTTCAGGACGAGATAATAACGATTCATTCAGTCGCCAGGGTGCTCTACCACACGAATCATAGGCATCTGCAATACACAATATAGTTGGTGCATGATCTGACCACGTTATAGGTCCAATATAACAGTCCCGGACTTGGGTTAGGGCATCACCTTTCATAAACATATAGTCTATTCGAGAATATACATTATGGGCAGTGGAAAAAAAGGAGTGACCCGTTTCTCCTGGGTGTAACAATCGCCAGACATCAAAAAGTTGGTGCGCTGCCAGTAAGTTTGCATATCTGGTGCGAGCCGCTCTCACTCGCTTTGAGGCTCGGGATGGTAAATCAAGGGACATGTTGAAATCTCCACAAACAACCAGTCTGCCAGCCAGTGACTTTTGCATTCGGGAAAAAACCTTGTTCAAAAAGGGAAGTTGGGAGTCGTTCGGACTATACACATTAACGATGGTGTAAACGATATGGTTCAAGGAGCACGTTAAGAGAATAAATCTTCCATTGGGATCAACCACTTTGTGAATCAGGCTAAAGGCGAGACGGTTCTGAATTAAAATGGATACTCCCCTAGTTTTCGTTGGGGAAGTCGCATGAAACTGCGTAGTGTATTGTGGCAAGTATAATCTGGGATATGCCGAGTGTTTAAAATGCGTCTCTTGGAGGCAGATTATATCCGGTTTCTCAGAGTTAATGTCCGTGTATAGGGAGTGTCTCTTGTGAGGGATATTTAACCCCTTCACATTCAACGAGAATATTTTCATGGTATGAGACTTACTATGTAGAAAAGGAGCAGTCATTACCGGGGGGCCGTTGGTTCAGTAAAACCCATGGAACCTCTTCAGGACCGACAGGAAGGTGACGTGCTCCAGCTCTGTCAGGGGAGACCTCCGTAAGGGTAAATCCGGACCCCAGAAAAATCGATTCAGGTATTCGTAATTCTGTCAAGGCAAGCAGCGACAAACAAAACGGAAAAATAAGAAAAACACACAAACAAAAGGGAACCCTTCAGTGTCCCAAATATATACAATACCCATCTCCTCCTGGAGCTGGTAAAAACCTCCAGCTCGCCCCGGTCCAACAGGGGGAGGTACGGGGGAAAAAATTGTGCCCAGATCCAGGACCACGGGGGTGCCGAGCACACGTCTTCCCCGCTCGGCCCTTCGGAACCCGGTTCAAGACCCCTCGTGGCTCCTGTTATATGAAGAGTAGACGGAGCTCATCATGAAGACCACCACTTCAACGTCGTGCTATCATTTCCCTGTGGTCACTCGATGCCATTCTGGCGAAACTTTTGATGGGGTTGGTTGGGCCTCTTGAGTTGGCGTGCAATCACCCGTGAGCTTCCATTCTCGCAGAAGATGAAAACCTGTAGTAATATCAGTCATGACATGAAGAGTGTTTTGTCTCCAGACAAGTAGTTTGGTCGGATATACCCATCTATACGGCATTTTGTGTTCTCTCAAGATCGTTGTGACAGGTGTAAATTCCCGTCTTTTAGCCATGGTCGCTGCAGAAAGGTCTGGAAAGAACGAGATGGACAAGTATGGCTCAGGCAGCTTCCCTATCTTCCTGACCTCAGACATCAGCTCTTCCTTAATACGGAAGAAATGGACCCTGACTAATGCATCTCGAGGTACCGTGGAGGCCATATTTTTTGGTTTGGGAAGTCTGTGCACTCTATCCAGCTGCAAATCCTGGGCAGGTGTTGATGGGAGAAGTGACTGGAAAAGACTTGTGACATATGCATGCAGATCCTCCACTTTAACTGATTCCGGAATACCTCTGAGTCTGATGTTGTTTCTTCTAGAACGATCTTCCAGGTCAGCCATCTTCCATTGCATTGATTCCTGTGTCGTTTTAAGTGACTTGTAGGCATCCACCAGTTCGTTATGAGCTAGGCATAAATCATCTGTTTTCGCCTCCAGTTGGTCAGTGCGGTCACCCAGATCACGTATATCTTTGTGAAGTTCTGTCACTATTGATTTAAAGTCTTCCTGCAACGAGTCTCTTAACTCCCCCAACATAGCTCTGAGTTGCTGTTCAGAAGCCGGATGAGAGGTCGGTGGGCTCGAGGGAGAGGTCTCTCCCCCCACGTCGCGCTGCCGAGGGGAGCATGCACCCTGGGAGCCGCCATCTTGTGAGGCCTTCCCTTTCCGCGCTGATTCCGGGAGCTCTAAGCAGCGTTGTGCCTTCGAGGGAGCCTTTGGTGGGGCCATCACTAGTGTCCCTGAGTGTTAAGGGGCTAACCCCGTGAATTTGACGGGATTCCGCCAGGTATGAGAGCCGCAGGATTAAAATTATGCCGGCGGATAGACGGAGCTCAGCTCACTCGCGTCCTCCTCGCATGGCTTCCGGACACGCCCCCCAATGTGCTTTTCTTTACGGAGGGGGCAGCCCATGGGAGGTTTGTCTCCTTGGATAGTTTTGCAATCTGCTGCCCTCTTCACATCTTCTAATTGCTCTCGGATATCTGGATGACGGCAGGTGGATTTAACACTTTAAGAGCCACAGCACTACAAGCGTCTGTGTTTGGTGAACCTGGATATATGGAAATCAACGTGCAGAGACCATTATCGCACGAAGCCGGACTGAATACGGACAGTCTACGCTGCTGAATGAGAGCGCTGGGTGTAGAGCATCAGACGGGGTTTTTACTGATTTAATACACAAGTCAATAAGATACACAAATAAAAAGCACGTGTGAGGGATTTGAGGATCAGGAGAGAAGTTTTATTTCGTTCATCACATGTGTTGAGTAATAGTATCGATAGAAATCCTGGTCTCGACAATTCACAGGTTTCAGAACATGGAAGAAATCCTGCGAGCGGAACGGCCCCCGTTCAGATCTGGAGTCCAGCTGATTGAGTGTCATGGAAAAAGACCTCACAGTACATATACAGAATATACTAAAAGGTGACAGTACGTTAAATAGTCACAAAAGGGATTGTTAACCATAATAATGATTTATTAGACGTGTTTCCGGCAGAATCTTTTTGTTTCGGCAGAAAAACCGTTACAGTTCTTTATTATTTTGGATGGCTTTAGTTTATATTTTAAATTCGGGTTAATAATTACCGTTTCAGTGCACGTCGGCGATTTGTTCATAGAGAACCATTGACAGGAATGATTCCTAGGGGACAATTGTGCGGCTGATGAAGTTTGCCGAACAGCACCAAACTGCACTGTATTTTTTTGTCAAATGGCCTGTGGTGCCGAATCCTATAGATTCAGCACCACAGGCCAAGAGACAATTGAAGTACGGTGTACTTTGGCAGCAGCAAAATTGGCCCATAGAACCACTGAAACGATTCCTCTATGCACAAATCGCCGAAGTGCACCGAAGCGCTGCGAAGAAGATCTCAGGGTGAATGTTCAGAGTCGCTGAGAATCTGCATTCACTTTGCCTGTGGGTGAATGTTCCGAATCGCTGGGTCTCTGAACATTCACACAGAATATCAGGGTCAGGGGCGCAGTGGATCAGATCTGTGAATGCGTCCACCTCCAATCCATCGTTCTGTGTAGGTGCTACAATTGTATTTCCTTCACTACGCAAGTAGCGCAGGAAGCACAAAAAAAAGGCCTCAGGGACTCCTGAACCCAGAAGAGGAGAATGAACCCAGAAGAGGAGAAGCTGTGTGCGGCGAGGGAGAAAAAAAATAATTGGGCAGAGGCTGTCAGAAGTCTTTGGCCAATTATTTAAGGGCAAAAAGAAGGAACTCCACTTTTCAGTGGAGTGTTACGTTCATACGCCCCATTCTCGTCACTTTGATTTAAGATAATGTTTTTTTTCTTCTATGGCTGGCCAAAAAATAAAAAATCCTCAAGTAAAAAAGTCAGAGTAAAAAAAAACTCAAAAAACAAGTGCACAAAAATTAAATAAATCCCCGGAAGGACGGCGAGGCACATTCATCTTCCTCGACACCCAAACTGCAGAGACCAGCCTCAAGATAATGGGAGGCTGTTTCACCATTAGCCAATCAGGTAGCACTAATTGCTATCTGGCTGAAGGTAAAATCTCAGGCCAGCCTTCTTGTTCCCACATCTGGGCCGTGGGAATCTTAAACAACCAGCTGTGTGAATACACTCTCGTTCCTATGGCCGAGCCGTGGGACCAGGAGGGCATTGAAACAGCTGGTCTTGTGAAATCTCACACATTGGCTTCAATCAAGAAGAACAAGAGTTACAGCCTTCCCACGGTGAATTTATTTCCTTGTCCCCCCAAACCACCCTCGGATTTATCCTTTGACTGTTTATGGACGGCCCATTTTCACAAGGGCTGAGGTGGAGGAACGTAGGCTTCAAATCAAGGTGGAGAATGGTGTAAGGAACACTCCACTGAAAAGCGGAGTGCCCTCTTTTTGCCCTTAAATAAAATCGGGCAGGTCGGTCAATAGCCTATCAATGGGCCAACACCATATATGACCACTAACTTTAATGAGCGGTCCCTTTAGTAAGCACACATAACTGTACAGTGTTTCCACGCTGTATGGACTGCAGTTGAGGCAGAGGGGGTCCTTCTGCCACTCAATCCATAGCACTGATGCCATGAGAGACTAAATCGACTGTTGTTCGAATGGTGTGGTCTGCATGCCGTGTCAATAGCAAGAGAAGAATGTGGAGACCCCCCACCATCGACAATGCAATCCATAATATTTACACGAGGACAATATGGATTGAAAATGCGCCGGCCAGACAGACAAATGTTGTATAGGGATATATCAGTGAACAGACATCCCCTCCCCCTCTCCTCTGATGCTGCATGGTTTGCTAGATTTTGGGCAGGTTTCCACAAGCCAATGAGAGTTTAATGTGTTGGCTTCAGAGTTTGTGTAGTATAGGGTTTTAACAGACCACCTTAGCAGAAGTTGGACCACATATCATTTCCCGCACATTTTTTGGAGGAGAACATCCTCGAATAGACCTTTGACCCTTCAATTTCTCAGACCTAGAGAATGTTGACAGGTTTTAACTTTTGCCACGCTCTGCCCCATGTGTGGTCTCTGCAATGTGGGTTTTCTTGTGCGTGGCCAGCTGCATGGGCCGGCTAAAGGTTTTCCCACAGTCCGTGCATTTGAAAGGTCTGTCTCCCGTGTGGATCGTCTGATGCTTCACCAGATTAAACTTCTGGTTAAAGCATTTACCGCACTCGGTGCACTTAAACGGCTTCTCTCCTGTATGAATAGTCTGGTGCTTGACCAGGTTAGACTTCTGGATAAAACACTTCCCGCATTCAGGGCATTTAAAGGTCTTTTCTCCTGTGTGGATCAGTTTATGGGACGCCAGATGCGCAGCCTGGGTGAAACATTTGCCGCACTCCGCGCATTTAAACGGTTTTTCTCCTGTGTGTATCCTTACATGCGACGCCAGTAAGGTGGCCCATGTAAAGCACTTGCCGCATTCACCGCATTTAAATGGCTTCTCTCCCGTATGAATCCTCTGGTGCTTGATGAGGTTCGACTTCTGGTTAAAACATTTCTCACAGTTTGGACACTTGAATGGTTTTTCCCCAGTGTGAATCATTTCATGGGATGCCAACAGTGTGGCCTGGGTAAAACATTTCCCGCATTCATTGCACTTGAATGGCTTTTCTCCTGTGTGTATCCTTTTCTTGTGCGTGGCAAGATTTGCCGACTGGGTGTAACATTTCCCGCATTCTGTGCATTTGTACGGTTTTTCTCCTGTGTGAGTTTTCTGATGGTTGATAAAATTCCACTTTTGGTTGAAACATTTCCCGCATTCAGAGCACGAGAACTGCTTTTTGCCGCCTTGTATCGCATCACATGACACTTCGCCAGTATCGGATCTGGTCTCAGAAAGTGAAAACGACTTCCTCCTCTTGCTCGCATCAGTCTGGCCGTTATTGTCAACGTCTGTGAGATCTCCTTCACAGGAGTCAGATTCCTCCTTAATACGAATACATAGATAGTCTGTGGACAGATCAACGTCCGTGTCTTCATACATTTCTTGTCTGCACAAGTCTGACTCAACCTTAAAACATTTACTTTCTGTGTGAGGGCACCTCATGGTGTCCGAGGAGCTTCCTGCTGGACGGGTGGTTGGTTCCACCTTAATACCGGTAGGTGGATGTCCTGACTGTCCAGAAATATCAGTGAGTGCAAGAATCCCGTCTTCGCGCGAGTCTGACTCGTCTTTAACACCAGACGGTGTAATATCAGACTGTGCAGAACGAGCTCCATCTCTAAGAGGTGGAAATTCTTCTGAGCACGTCTCACGCCTTTTCATATCCAAGTCAATCGTTTCTAGAAAATAAATAGAAAAAGAGATAAGATTGAAATCCGTGACCTATAAGTGTGTCGAGAGGGCCAGAACATTGACAGCTGAGGAAATATGCCCAAAAGAAGTTCATGGATCATCAGAATTCATGTCCACACTGTCAGACGTTCCCTGGTTAGATATTGCAGCCTCAAACCTCTTACCCACAGAATTCTCCATCAACTCATGCTCTTCTACATACTCCAACTCCTGCAAAGAGACAAAGAAACAGGGAGGGAGTCACATCCTCACTGGGACCCGAGACACAGTCACTGGATAATGTCCCATTCCCAGCAGTCTTACCTCTCCAGTCAGCAGCTGGATGATCGTGCTGGACAGATTAAGAATTTTCTTTTCATGGTTTCTGTCACAAATAACTGGATGAGCCGAGGACATGGTCCTGGAGAAGCCACCTGAGACACGGGGTTTGAGGATGGTTGTAGCATGTGCGTGAGGTTTCTTCACAACCTCGTAATCCTACATAAACACATATATTAATGGAAGCAGAGGATTTCACATGACGTTAGAGCTACACGGGCTGTTCTCTGTAGGAGATCATTCCATGTGACATTATTATCCAGAATCTCTCACCTCTCCAGTCAGCACGTAGATGATCTCCAGGGTGAGATCCAAGATCCTCTCGGCCACCTGATTCCTCCTCTTGTTCATTATCACAAGTGACCCCTGGCTCCAGGTCACCAAATATCTGGAAATTTAGAACACAAGGAGTTTAACAAAAATACGACTAGAAAACATTAAAGAGGAAAATCGATTAGAGGACGAGGAGCATCAGACGAGAACAAACGCCTCGTCTTAAATCCATCACTGAGGGCACGTGGTCCCACACTCTAATGGGATACAACTCAGGTTTACAGACCTAGACGGGTTCCATGGATGTTGTGTCCACTCCCTCTACAGATTGTATCCACACACACACAGTGATACAGAGTATCTTCTAGAACTAGGGATGCACCAAAATTTTGGGCTAAAAATGGTGTTTTCAGATACAAACATTGGCCGAGCCTGGGGCCTCTGAGCCGGATTATTTTGTACTTTTTTTAATAGACATTTTTGGGTTTTTATGTGTGTAAGACTTTTTAATTTTGTAACCGATTTTTTTTATTATTTAGACACATTTTTATTGATTTAAGCCACTCTTAGGAGACTTTGTGTTTTTCAGTTCAGAGGAATTTGCCGATTTGTACATCTTCGAAGATATTTTCTGTCTAATTTCGGCATATTATTACTTTGAATAAACATGCGCTTATTATTGGCTTAATTTTCATTTCAATCAAGTCTAATATTAATTATAGAAGAACAAATCTTTAAAAAAAAATTAGGGTAAAAAGTAATTTTCGGTCTTTGGCTGAGCTCATCTTGCATTTTCTGTCCCAGTCCCAAATTTTCATTTTGGTGCACACACACTGTCATCTGCGCTTGGCGCTGGAAGCCGCAGACCCCCGCGCCGCCAGAAAAAGCAGCTCGGCAGGGTGTTGAAAGGTGTTTTTTTTGTGTAAAATAGGTTTATTGGCATAGAAAGTCATACAAGGTACGTACAAAACAATTATACAGAAAGCATAACATCATACTGACGTATCCTCACACCTTGAGAAATCAAGAGGTGTTGAAAGGTTCACTTAACCGCAGAGCCGAGGGGAGGGACGAACATCCCATCAAATGGGGAGAAAGCCCCCATAAGTCAGCTATGGTTGGACAGAGCTTCTGCAGCCTGCGTCCAGTCACCTCACCTCGGCAGCGTGGCTCCTCTGGTCATCTGCGCTCATTCATAGGTTTTGGTTTACGTAAATGGCCATTGAAGTGTAAGCTCACTTGCCACGTCACCTACCAAAGGCTGCTTTCTAAGCAAACCACATATGCTCGTGCTGCTTCTCAGTCATGAGAGAGACTGGTGGGTTCTCATTTATACCCTCCCAGAAACGATTCCACTTTGGGATTAAAAACGCGAATGGGACAGCAGCGATGACGACCATGCTGGAGATACGGAGGGTATAAATGGGAACCCACCAGTCTCTCATAACTGAGAAGCAGCACAAACATATGAGGTTGCTTAGAAAGCAGCTTTTGGTTTCATTAGGTAGGACCCACTCGACCAGAGGTGCCGTGACGTGACAGCTGAGCTTACAATTCAATGGCCATTCAAGTAAACCAGATCCCCTGGGTTTTGTTTCACACGGAGCTATGGGGAAGTCTTTGCGCAAAGACTTTCCCGGCGTCGCCCAGGAAGGTAAGTATCGCGGAGAGCAGCTGCAGGGCCTGTCTGAATGCCGATAGAGCATTCAGACAGCCGCCCCAGCCCCTCGGATGCCGGCAAGCCGGCTCAATGCTTTCCCGGCGTCGCCCAGGAAGGTAAGTATGAACGCAGTGAGCAGCTGCAGGGCCTGTCAGAATGCCGATAGAGCATTCGGACAGGCACCTGGAGCTCTCCGCGATACTTACCTTCCTGGGCGACGCCGGAAAAGTTTCCCTGCGTGCGCTCGTTGGAAGGACCCCAGCCGCGATCACATGGTCCCACGTGGTCGCGGCTGGGGTCCTTCCAACGAGCGAAGACTTTCCCGGCGTCACCCAGGAAGGTAAGTATCGCGGAGAGTGCTGGGGGGGGGGGGGATCCAGGAGCTGGTGCAAATCCATGAGCTGGGGGGCAGTATCCATGAGCTGGGGCAAAATCCATGAGCTGGGGGGCAAAATCTATGAGCTGGGGGGCAGTATCCATGAGCTGGGGCATATTTATATGAGGTCTGTTCTTATTGGAAAGCGCCACATGACATAAAAAAAGTATTGGTACTCGGTATCGGTGAGTACTTGAAGACAAGTATCGGTACTCGGTATCGGTCTTAAAAAAGTGGTATCGGTGCATCCCTACTTATGATCGTTGCTGCCACCCTGGGAGGGATCAGAAGCGAAACAGTTTTTTCTTTATAGTGATGCTGAGTATCTTCGATCACTATACCCCTCTAAATATTGTATCTGTAACAGCATCTGGGGGTGACTGGTCTCTGGTTTGAGGACCAGACCCGAACCTGTTACAGCGTCCGTCCCTTCTCTTCAGTCAAGCTGATCCGCAGCAGCTTTCCTTCTCAACCCTCAGCCAGAACGTGAGCAAGTGCTGTATATTCTATGTATCTCTCCCCAAACACCAGACACGGCTTAATGCAGGGGAGAAGAATGATCTTTAATCTGAATTGGGGAGCATTTATATGAGAAACGGGGGAGGGGGTAACATGACACAATCAGCAGAATACATTGTCTATATGGGGGTGTGAATTCCTTCAGCAGATGCAGAAACCTGATCAGTTACACATAGAACATGTGATCAGATAAAAAGCTTCCGCTCCATCTAGTTGCCCAATTCTATGGATCCTTTCCCTGGATTTCTCTTTTATTTAGGATGGTCTTATGTCTATCCCATGCTGCCGTCTTAACCTCAATCCCTGCTTTAACCTCTACCACTTCTACTGTAAGCTGCTCCAGGTATCCACCACCCTCTCACTAACACAATACAAACTGATGTTACGTTTAACCCTTTGCTCCTCTAACATTATCTCCTCTTGTTTTGCTACTTTGTTTCCTTTTAAATATACTCCCTTCCTCTACCTTGTGGATTCCCTTTACGTGTTTAAATGTTTCTATCATATCTCCTCTGTCTCGTCTTTTATCCAAGCTATACATGTTAAGATCATTAACCCTTTCCTGGTAACTTTTCTCCTTCAAGCCGTACATCATTTTAGTCGCCCGTTTCTGAGCTCTCTCTGGTATCTATATCCTTCTGGAGATACGGTCTCCAGTGCTGCACACAATACTCCAACGTGAGGTCTCACCAGTGCTCTGTACATGAGGACTTCCCTCTTTCTACTGCTGATACCTCTCCCTAAACAAGCTAAGCATCCAGCCAGCATCAGTTGCTCGGTCCTCATTTTCCTACAGAGCACCATTATGGAGTATGGAATAACCTCCCAGACGCCATCAAATCTTCCCCCAGTCTAAAGTCACTCAAGAGTTCCCTATTAACATACCTCAATACAGAATGCACCTGTAAACATGTAACAGTGACTATATACAGAATGCGCCTGTAAACATGTAACACAGTGACTATACACAGAATGCGCCTGTAAACATGTAACACAGTGACTATATTTCCTACATATTTATTTTCTGTTGTTCTGTAGATTTGTGTTTTTAATATCTTGCATTTTACTACATTGTGTTTCTGTAACTGTAACACTTCAATGTTCTTGAACCCAGGACATACTTGAAAACGAGAGAAATCTCAATGTATCCTTCCTGGTAAAACACTTTATAAATAAATAAATCGTCAAGCATTCTGCCAGCATTGCCAAGCAAGGTCTCACCAGCGTTCTGTAAACACTAGACGATATTAGCAAAGAAAAATTGGATCAATCTGGGGTCAAACAGTTACACAGACAGCAAGAACAATAAATCTACATTATATCACCAACACATACCATGTTATAGGGTGTTGTGTGTGTTAGTGTGTGTTATAGGGTGTTGTGTGTGTGTTAGTGTGTGTTAGTGACAGGCAACAGAGGGTTGTGGTAAATGGAGTTTATTCGGCGCAAGGTCTTGTTACCAGTGGGGTACCTCAGGGGTCAGTACTTGGACCCATTCTCTTTAATATTTTTATTAGTGATATTGCAGAAGGTATTAATGGAAAAGTATGTCTTTTTGCTGATGACACAAAGATTTGCAACAGGGTTGACGTTCCTGGAGGGATCAGCCAAATGACAAATGATTTAGGTAAACTAAAAAAATGGTGGCAGCTGTGGCAATTGAGTTTTAATGTGGATAAGTGCAAGATAATGCACCTGGGACGTAAAAACCCAAGGGCTGAATATAGAATATTTGATACATCTGAGGGTTGGGATTTAGGGGTTATTATTTCAGAGGATCTAAGGGTAAGTAGTCAATGTAATAGAGCAGCAGGAAATGCTGGCAGAGTGCTTGGTTGTGTAGGGAGAGGTATTAGCAGTAGGAAAAGGGAAGTGCTCATGCCACTGTACAGAGCACTGGTGAGACCTCACTTGGAGTACTGTGTGCAGTACTGGAGACCGTATCTCCAGAAGGATATAGACATCTTAGAGAGAGTTCAGAGAAGGGCTACTAAAATGGTGTACGGCTTGAAGGAGAAAAGTTACCAGGAAAGGCTTCATGATCTTAACATGTACAGCTTGGAAAAAAGACGAGACAGAGGAGATATGATAGAAACATTTAAATACGTAAAGGGAATCCACAAGGTAGAGGAAGGGAGTATATTTAAAAGGAAACAAAGTAGCAAATCAAGAGGACATAGTCTTAGATTAGAGGGGCAAAGGTTTAAAAGTAACATCAGGAAGCATTATTTTACTGAGAGGGTGGTGGATACATGGAACAGTCTTCCAGTAGAAGTGGTAGAGGCCAAAACAGTAATTGAATTTAAGCAGGCATGGGATAGGCATAAGGCTATCCTAAACAAAAGATAAATCCAGGTAAAGTATCCATGTAATTGGGCAGACTAGATGGGCCGAAAGGTTCTTATCTGCCCACATCTTTCTATGTTTCTATGTTACAGTGTGGTGTGTGTTATAGGGTGTTGTGTATGTGTTATAGTGTGTGGTGTGTGTGTTATAGTGTGTGGTATAGTATGTGCTGTGTACCTGGCTGTGTTGTTCCCTCTCTCAGGTTGTGGCTCCTCTACCTCTCAGGTTGTGGCTCCTCTACCTCTCAGGTTGTGGCTCCTCTACCTCTCAGGTTGTGGCTCTCCTCTCTCTCTCTCAGGTTGTGGCTCCTCTCTCTCTCTCAGGTTGTGGCTCCTCTCTCTCTCCCTCTCTCTCAGGTTGTGGCTCTCCTCTCTCTCTCTCTCTCTCTCAGGTTGTGGCTCTCCTCTCTCTCTCAGGTTGTGGCTCTCCTCTCTCTCTCAGGTTGTGGCTCTCCTCTCTCTCTCTCTCAGGTTGGGGCTCTCCTCTCTCAGGTTGGGGCTCCTCGATATTAGCAAAGAAACATTGGATCAATCTGGGGTCAAACAGTTGCACAGACAGCAAGAACAATAAATCTACATTATATCACCAACACATACCATGTTATAGGGTGTTGTGTGTGTTAGTGTGTGTTATAGGGTGTTGTGTGTGTGTTAGTGTGTGTTACAGTGTGGTGTGTGTTATAGGGTGTTGTGTATGTGTTATAGTGTGTGGTGTGTGTGTTATAGTGTGTGGTATAGTATGTGCTGTGTACCTGGCTGTGTTGTTCCCTCTCTCAGGTTGTGGCTCCTCTACCTCTCAGGTTGTGGCTCCTCTACCTCTCAGGTTGTGGCTCCTCTACCTCTCAGGTTGTGGCTCCTCTACCTCTCAGGTTGTGGCTCCTCTACCTCTCAGGTTGGGGCTCCTCTACCTCTCAGGTTGGGGCTCCTCTCTCTCAGGTTGGGGCTCCTCTCTCTTAGGTTGGGGCTCCTCTACCTCTCAGGTTGGGGCTCCTCTCTCAGGTTGGGGCTCCTCTCTCTCAGGTTGGGGCTCCTCTCTCTCTCAGGTTGTGGCTCTCCTCTCTCTCTCTCAGGTTGTGGCTCCTCTCTCTCTCTCAGGTTGTGGCTCTCCTCTCTCTCAGGTTGTGGCTCTCCTCTCTCTCTCTCTCAGGTTGTGGCTCCTCTCTCTCTCTCAGGTTGTGGCTCTCCTCTCTCTCTCAGGTTGTGGCTCCTCTCTCTCTCTCAGGTTGTGGCTCCTCTCTCTCTCTCTCTCTCTCTCAGTTGTGGCTCCTCTCTCTCTCAGGTTGTGGCTCTCCTCTCTCTCTCTCAGGTTGTGGCTCTCCTCTCTCTCTCAGGTTGTGGCTCTCCTCTCTCTCTCTCTCAGGTTGGGGCTCTCCTCTCTCAGGTTGGGGCTCCTCGATATTAGCAAAGAAACATTGGATCAATCTGGGGTCAAACAGTTGCACAGACAGCAAGAACAATAAATCTACATTATATCACCAACACATACCATGTTATAGGGTGTTGTGTGTGTTAGTGTGTGTTATAGGGTGTTGTGTGTGTGTTAGTGTGTGTTACAGTGTGGTGTGTGTTATAGGGTGTTGTGTATGTGTTATAGTGTGTGGTGTGTGTGTTATAGTGTGTGGTATAGTATGTGCTGTGTACCTGGCTGTGTTGTTCCCTCTCTCAGGTTGTGGCTCCTCTACCTCTCAGGTTGTGGCTCCTCTACCTCTCAGGTTGTGGCTCCTCTACCTCTCAGGTTGTGGCTCCTCTACCTCTCAGGTTGTGGCTCCTCTCTCAGGTTGTGGCTCCTCTCTCTCAGGTTGTGGCTCCTCTACCTCTCAGGTTGTGGCTCCTCTACCTCTCAGGTTGTGGCTCCTCTACCTCTCAGGTTGTGGCTCCTCTACCTCTCAGGTTGTGGCTCCTCTACCTCTCAGGTTGTGGCTCCTCTACCTCTCAGGTTGTGGCTCCTCTACCTCTCAGGTTGTGGCTCCTCTCTCAGGTTGTGGCTCCTCTCAGGTTGTGGCTCCTCTCTCTCAGGTTGGGGCTCCTCTCTCTCTCAGGTTGGGGCTCCTCTCTCTCTCTCAGGTTGGGGCTCCCCTCTCTCTCTCAGGTTGTGGCTCTCCTCTCTCTCTCTCAGGTTGTGCCTCCTCTCTCTCTCTCTCAGGTTGTGGCTCTCCTCTCTCTCTCTCAGGTTGTGGCTCTCCTCTCTCTCTCTCTCAGGTTGTGGCTCTCCTCTCTCTCTCTCAGGTTGTGGCTCTCCTCTCTCTCAGGTTGTGGCTCCTCTCTCTCTCAGGTTGGGGCTCTCTCTCTCTCAGGTTGGGGCTCCTCTCTCAGGTTGGGCTCTCCTCTCCTCTCAGGTTGTGGCTCCTCTCTCTCTCTCAGGTTGTGGCTCCTCTCTCTCTCTCAGGTTGGGGCTCTCCTCTCTCTCAGGTTGGGGCTCTCCTCTCTCTCAGGTTGGGGCTCTCCTCTCTCTCTCAGGTTGTGGCTCCTCTCTCTCTCTCAGGTTGTGGCTCTCCTCTCTCTCAGGTTGGGGCTCCTCTCTCTCTCAGGTTGTGGCTCTCCTCTCTCAGGTTGGGGCTCCTCTCTCTCTCAGGTTGTGGCTCTCCTCTCTCTCTCAGGTTGTGGCTCTCCTCTCTATCTCTCAGGTTGTGGCTCCTCTCTCTCTCTCTCAGGTTGTGGCTCCTCTCTCAGGTTGTGGCTCCTCTCTCAGGTTGTGGCTCCTCTCTCAGGTTGTGGCTCCTCTCTCAGGTTGTGGCTCCTCTCTCTCAGGTTGTGGCTCTCCTCTCTCTCAGGTTGGGGCTCTCCTCTCTCTCAGGTTGGCTCTCTCTCTCTCTCTCAGGTTGGGCTCTCCTCTCTCAGGTTGGGCTCTCCTCTCTCTCTCTCAGGTTGGGGCTCTCCTCTCTCTCTCAGGTTGTGGCTCCTCTCTCTCTCAGGTTGTGGCTCTCCTCTCTCTCTCAGGTTGGCTCTCTCTCTCTCTCTCTCAGGTTGTGGCTCTCCTCTCTCTCTCAGGTTGGGGCTCCTCTCTCTCTCTCTCTCTCAGGTTGTGGCTCTCCTCTCTCTCTCAGGTTGGGGCTCTCCTCTCTCAGGTTGGGGCTCCTCTCTCTCTCTCAGGTTGTGGCTCTCTTCTCTCTCTCAGGTTGTGGCTCTCTCTCTCAGGTTGGGGCTCCTCTCTCTCTCTCAGGTTGTGGCTCTCTCTCTCTCTCAGGTTGGGGCTCCTCTCTCTCTCTCTCAGGTTGGGGCTCCGCCTCTCTCTCTCAGGTTGGGGCTCCTCTCTCTCTCTCAGGTTGGGGCTCCTCTCTCTCTCAGGTTGGGGCTCCTCTCTCTCTCAGGTTGGGACTCCTCTCTCTCTGCACTTTATCCGGATATGGTAGAGGTCTCACCCCCCCCCCCCTCTTTTGCTGTGGCCGGCGGCCATGTTGGATGAGGGCACTGAGCTGTTTACTCGTTATAGAGAGTAAGGGCAGAGGATGACCTGCTTTGGAATGAACCAATGAGTCGGGTGGGGGAGATCTTGCGTTTGTAGGACAGTAAAGCCTCAGTGTGTGAGTGTGTATTGCTCTGGGGGTGGTTTCTGTCCTCCTGACAGTGTGAGAGTTGCTCAGAGCTCGGCATTTTGTGTCTGTTCCGCCCCTCTCCCTCTTGTGGTTCAGTCCGCCCCCCTCCTCATGCTGCAGACAGCCGCGCACAGCATCTCGGGAAAGGAGACGCCAAGTGGTTGCTGGTTACCATGGAGACGCGGGCGTCCCTGCAGTTTGCCAGTAATGGATGCAGTGAGGAGCCATGTTTGATGTGGGCGGGTTGGTGACGCAGAATGTGTGCGCCAGTGTTGGTCTCTTTGTTCCTATTGTCCTGTCAGAGGAGGTAAGGAGGTGTGTTAATCCTTGGGGCCGGCAGGAGGCGCTGCACCACCACGCCTGCTTATACCAGGAGTCCGCGGACTTCTACCTCTAGACCTAAATGGCAGCGCCTTATTGGACCAGCCGCTGCGGGTCACACAGCGCTGCGCAGGGTCACACGGGGGTGCGTGGCAGAAGCGGGGTCACGCGTGGTGCGTGGCAGAAGCGGGGTCACGCGTGGTGCGTGGCAGAAGCGGGGTCACGCGGGGGTGCGTGGCAGAAGCGGGGTCACGCGGGGGTGAGTGGCAGAAGCGGGGTCACGCGGGGGTGCGTGGCAGAAGCGGGGTCACGCGGGGGTGCGTGGCAGAAGCGGGGTCACGCGGGGGTGCGTGGCAGAAGCGGGGTCACGCGGGGGTGCGTGGCAGAAGCGGGGTCACGCGTGGTGCGTGGCAGAAGCGGGGTCACGCGGGGGTGCGTGGCAGAAGCGGGGTCACACTACGTGGAGAATCACGGCAGGTCAAGCATTGTATGGCAGAGTATCGCTGGTGCTGTGTACGTTGTGGTTTTCAGGGATTAGCTGTGTGGAGCTTGTGAGGATCATTAAATCTCAATGTGGTGACGCAGCGACGACCCGAGATCCCTGTGACGCAGCGACGACCCGAGATCCCTCTGACGCAACGACGACCCGAGATCCCTGTGACGCAGCGACGACCCGAGATCCCTGTGACGCAGCGACGACCCGAGATCCCTCTGACGCGACGACGACCCGAGATCCCTGTGACGCAGTGACGACCCGAGATCCCTGTGACGCGGCGACGACCCGAGATCCCTGTGACGCGGCGACGACCCGAGATCCCTGTGACGCGGCGACGACCCGAGATCCCTCTGACGCAACGACGACCCGAGATCCCTGTGACGCAGCGACGACCCGAGATCCCTGTGACGCAGCGACGACCCGAGATCCCTCTGACGCGACGACGACCCGAGATCCCTGTGACGCAGTGACGACCCGAGATCCCTGTGACGCGGCGACGACCCGAGATCCCTGTGACGCGGCGACGACCCGAGATCCCTGTGACGCGGCGACGACCCGAGATCCCTGTGACGCGGCGACGACCCGAGATCCCTGTGACGCAGCGACGACCCGAGATCCCTGTGACGCAGCGACGACCCGAGATCCCTCTGACGCAGCGACGACCCGAGATCCCTGTGACGCGGCGACGACCCGAGATCCCTGTGACGCGGCGACGACCCGAGATCCCTGTGACGCAGCGACGACCCGAGATCCCTGTGACGCGGCGACGACCCGAGATCCCTGTGACGCGCGACGACCCGAGATCCCTGTGACGCGGCGACGACCCGAGATCCCTGACGCACGACGACCCGAGATCCCTGTGACGCGAGCGACGACCCGAGATCCCTGTGACGCAGCGACGACCCGAGATCCCTCTGACGCGGCGACGACCCGAGATCCCTGTGACGCGGCGACGACCCGAGATCCCTGTGACGCGGCGACGACCCGAGATCCCTGTGACGCAGCGACGACCCGAGATCCCTGTGACGCGGCGACGACCCGAGATCCCTGTGACGCGGCGACGACCCGAGATCCCTGTGACGCAGCGACGACCCGAGATCCCTGTGACGCGGCGACGACCCGAGATCCCTGTGACGCGGCGACGACCCGAGATCCCTGTGACGCGGCGACGACCCGAGATCCCTCTGACGCGACGACGACCCGAGATCCCTGTGACGCGGCGACGACCCGAGATCCCTGTGACGCCGCGACGACCCGAGATCCCTGTGACGCGGCGACGACCCGAGATCCCTGTGACGCGGCGACGACCCGAGATCCCTCTAACGCGACGACGACCCGAGATCCCTGTGACGCGGCGACGACCCGAGATCCCTGTGACGCAGCGACGACCCGAGATCCCTGTGACGCAGCGACGACCCGAGATCCCTGTGACGCGGCGACGACCCGAGATCCCTGTGACGCGGCGACGACCCGAGATCCCTGTGACGCGGCGACGACCCGAGATCCCTCTGACGCGACGACGACCCGAGATCCCTGTGACGCGGCGACGACCCGAGATCCCTGTGACGCGGCGACGACCCGAGATCCCTGTGACGCGGCGACGACCCGAGATCCCTCTAACGCGACGACGACCCGAGATCCCTGTGACGCGGCGACGACCCGAGATCCCTCTGACATGGCGACGACCCGAGATCCCTGTGACGCGGCTGTCATGGAACGGACATAGGGGCTCTGACCAGCGAGCCCCCAGAACTAACAGCCTGGGACATTTCAAAGACCTTTTTCTTTATTTGAGACTCTTTCGGTTTTGCGTGTTGAAATGAACAGTTACACCTTTTCTAGATGTGGTTTTATTGGTGTGATGTGTTACCATGTATCCTGTATTGTATGAGTGTGGATTCAGATGTGTAATTGTGTGATGCATTTAAAGGTATTATATTTCCCCTTGGTTGCTAGGAGTGAAAGGCTGTGTTGAAATTCAATTGTATGCTAATTTCTGTGTACATTAGCTGTGTGTGTGTGTGTGTAATCTGATGATACAAGCATGCCATTGTATGCAAATTGAGTTCCCATTCAAGCCTGGGCATGTCTCCTTTGTGTGTGAGATGTTTAAATGCGTGTCCCATTTGAGTAAAAAGTCAGTTCAACTGCGTTTGACTTGAAGCATACAGCCCCGTTTGGTGTCGTCATTTCATAGCTAAAATCACAGTGCAGGAGACACTCTTCGGTCTCCTAGCGCCCCACTACGCAGAACGGATCAACTTAATTCGGCAGCACCATCTCGCCAAGTAACGCCAGGGTCATCTCAGGCCGCTCGAGACGCCGAGTACCGTGACACTCGGTAGTCAGGCCTGACGCCATCAAGAGGGGGTCAGATTGGAGCACACCCGCAGACGGATAACACCTCATTCCGTCACACTGGTGGAAACGGTGGGATAGCTCTCTGCACCCCCAGAAGACCCTCATCATGGCAGCATATGCCAATTATAAACGGGACACACTGCGGGGCATGCTGGAGGACCGTGGAGGAACCGTGGGCTCAAAGAGCAAGGATGCCCTGGTCGAAGAATTGGCGGCCCTGAATCAGCAGACCAGGGACCTGCCCGCAACCTCACCACCGATCGTAGCTCAGGCGTCCAGCCCTGAAAACTCCTTACAGAGGAAGGTACAGCAGCGGGCAGCGGCTTGCGGAGCCGCGCCGACAGAAGCCACCTTCCAGAACTTCGTCCGGGACATCACCCATGAAGAAGAGCAGGAGCGGGTGCGCCAACCTGAGATACGGCTGGCGGAAATCCAGTACCAACAGGGAGGAAACCCCAACTGGGAAAGACCAACGGCACGGAAGGTGCCCTTCCAGGCCTTCAAGAGCTTCAACGAGGCAGAGGAGGAAATAGAAAGTTTCCTCCAGGACTTTGAACGTTCGTGCCAACTACACGAGCTTCAACGGGCCGCTTGGGTTGGGATCCTGGCGTGTAAACTAACAGGGCGGGCTGCGGAGGCCTACAGGACTGTCCCAGACGAAGAAGCCCGGGACTACGAACAGGTGAAACAAACCCTGCTGGCCCGTTTTGCCATCACCCCCGAAGCCAGCCGGATGAAATTCCGAAATTCCCGACGGCCCCACGGTACTACCCATGTGGAGTGGGCGCACCGGCTGCAACGGGACATGAAGACCTGGTTCGCTGGAAGCAAGGCTCGAACCCTCGAAGAAGTCACTCAGCTGTTCCTTCTCAAGCAGTTTTTCGACCACACCGCCCCGGCCGTGCGGGAGTGGGTGAGGGACAAGAAGCCCCAGACAGTGCAGCAAGCGGCCACCTGGGCCGATGAGTATACGGACACGCGCACGTCCCACGGGGGGAACGACCTCCACCCTCCCGATCCACCCTACCACCTCCCCGTGCCACACCCCCACCTCCCCGGCCGGAGCCAACAACACGCTGGCCCGCACCCCGGGTCCCAAACCGGGCCCCTTCCACGGCTACCATCCGTTGTTATGGGTGCGGCCAGATGGGCCACTACCGCCAGAACTGCCCCAACCAGCCGCCCCTTCCGCGGGGCCCCATCCGAGCCCCACCCGTGGCTCATTGTTACCAGGAGGAATCCCCATACTGGGACCCACAGGAGGAATGGGGGATGCTGCATGAGGCCGATCCCGTGCAGGCTGCATCCGCCGACAACCGCCAACACCACAGACAGGCGGTATGGATTAACGGGTGGGCCGCCGAAGGTCTCCGCGACTCCGGCGCTACCATCACGCTTGTCCGGCCTCACCTGATTCCCCGAAAGGACCGGCTGGACCGCACCATCGCTGTTCGCGTAGCCGGAGGCAAGGTGCTCCGACTCGCTACCGCCCGAGTCCATTTGGATTGGGGGTCGGGGGAGGGATCCGTGCGGGTGGGGTTACTCGACCAACTACCGGCAGAAATCCTCCTGGGGAACGACCTGGGACGCTTGGTATCAGCCTACGCCACGGACGCGGCCGCCCCAGTGACCACCCGGCAACAAAGCCACCGGATCGACCAAGGCACTCCGGTCAGGACCCAGGTGAGACCAACCAGACCTCTCCGACCTCCCAAACCCCCCAAGCCTCCCAGACCTCCCCCCCTCGACCGGACGAACCCACATCTCCTACCCGGACCACCCCCTCACGTGGAGCTCTCCAGCCACCCTCCGGCACCAGACCCAGACTGACCCCACCCTAGAAAGGTACAGCGACCGGGCCGGCCAGGGTCCCGGCGACGGACAGGACGACAGCATTGAGTGGGAAGGTGGGCTACTGTATCGGTACACCAATAAGGGAGACGCTCAGAAACCACGGGCTCCCCACAAACAGCTAGTAGTACCGCAGGCCCCCAGAAAGGAACTCCTGAGACTGGCCCACGACATTCCCCTCGCCGGCCATCTAGGAATGGCCAAGACCCGACACCGGTTAACCCGAGCATTCTTCTGGCCTCGCCTTAGTGAGGATGTCCGGGAGTACTGCCGCACCTGCCCGACCTGCCAGAAAACGGGGAAAACTGGGGACCACCCGAAAGCCCCCCCTTCACCCCATGCCCATCATTCAAGAACCCTTTAGTCGGGTGGCGGTAGACATAAATGGTCCCTTACCCCGCCCCAGCGCCACCGGGAAGAGATATATTCTCACCGTGGTGGACTACGCCACCCGATACCCCGAGGCGGTGGCCCTGTCTAACATTCAGGCAGACACCGTCGCCGATGGCCTCCTACAGGTGTTCTCTAGGGTAGGATTTCCTCAGGAAATCTTGTCTGATCAGGGCTCCCAATTCACCGCTGAGCTAACCCAACAGCTCTGGCGTCTGTGCGGGGTTAAGGCGCTTCACAGCGCCCCATATCACCCGCAGACGAACGGGCTGTGCGAGCGGTTTAATGGGACCCTGAAACAGCTCATCCGCGCTTACACCCAAGAGAGGAAAGACTGGGAGAAATACCTACCCCACCTGTTATTTGCCTACCGGGAGGTCCCCCAAGAGTCGACCGGGTTCTCCCCCTTCGAACTCCTGTACGGGCGACGGGTGCGAGGCCCCCTAGACTTAGTACGGGTGCAGTGGGAGGGGGACAGGAAGCCGAAGGGCTCCCCGCCGTGAGTTACGTCCTGGAGCTCCGAGAGCGCTTGACCGAACTCACGGCGATGGTTCAGGGGAACATGCAGGCAGCCCAGGCCCAGCAGAAGGCATGGTACGACCGCTCTGCCCGCAGCCGCTCATTTCTCGTGGGGCAGAAGGTCCTGGTGTTGAAACCACAGCGGCAGAACAAGCTGCAGGCGTCCTGGCAGGGCCCCTATCGGGTGGTCACCCAAGTGGGAGAGACCACCTACGTGGTTGTCAGCTGTACCAACACCAGGATCCAGTGGACGTTCCATGTCAATATGCTGAAGGCATACCACGAGCGCCCCGAGACGGTATCTGCCATCTGCGCTCCTGCGACCGAGGAGGCAGAACTGTTCCCCCTGGTAGACCTCCCCGGGATAGACGGTCGGCCCTCAGCGGTGGAACAAGTGCAGCTAGGGGAAGGGTTGGGTCCCCATAAGCAGGAGCAGGCCAGGCAGCTGCTCCATGAGCACCAGGAGCTCTTCTCCGCACTCCCTGGCTACACCAGCCGGGCCGTGCACCAGGTGGAAACCCCCGGCCAGCGTCTCCTTCGGCAACCGGCATACAGACTCCCGGAGGCAGTGGCAGTACGCGAATCCATGCGGGCTGAAATCCGGGAGATGCTGGAGCTGGGAGTTATCGAGCCCTCTGCCAGTCCATGGGCCTCGCCCGTAGTCCTGGTCCCCAAAAAGGATGGTACCACCCGGTTTTGTGTCGACTACCGGAGGCTCAATGACTGCACTGTCACGGATGCTTACCCCATGCCCCGAGTCGACGAGCTGTTGGATCAGATCTCCCAGGGCCATTTCTTGACCACGGTAGATCTGTGCAAGGGGTACTGGCAGATTCCCCTTTCAGAGGAGGCGTCCCCGAAGTCGGCCTTCATCACCCCGTTGTCACGTTCCCACGTTCCAACCCTGTCTCCCTGCCCTCTGTATTCCTTATGTCTGTGTTTCCATGTGTTTCCCTGTGCTGCTTTCCCTGACATGCAGCTCAGGGGTTAAGTTCATGGCTCGTTGAGCTTCAGCTGGTGATTATGGGCTGATTACTCCCCTATATAAAACCATGGGCCCATATCACCATGCTCTTGCACCCTGGTTCACTTCAGCCACAGATTTGTTCCTGAGAGCTCCCTGTTTTCCATCCTAGTTCTATTTCAGTGTTTCCCCCTTGTCTGAGTTTTATGTTCTGATTGACTTCCTGGTATTGACCCTCTGGCCTGGCTGACGGATTTTCTCTGGTGCTATATCCCCGCTTTGGCTCAAGGTATACGTTTTGGTTTTGACCCCTGGCTTATTTATTGACCACTCTTCTGGATATCCCTAGCTGTCCTGTGCTTATCGTATTATATGTTGTGTATCCCTGTAGACCACGGCTTTAGTATATTGAAGTCCTGCCCTGCAAGTTGTTGAGTATATTCTCCTTCAGGTGTCTGTGTTTTCCCAGGACTCTGCACGGCTACAAGGTAACCTTTTTCTATTAGTGCAGATTCGGCCACTCTAAGGACCGATCTATCAGTATAGGGCTCCTTTGGTATTTAGCCGTGCAGAGGTCCCCAGTGTCTACTGTGGTTTATTTACTTTTCCTGATCGTTGTGTCACGCATCTCTGCGTATAGTGGCTTTTCCTCTTACCTGGGCCCTACTTGGCACATGCCAGGTACCGCCATTGTGGCTGATCGTGACACCCGTTCGGCCTGTACCAGTTTCGGGTCATGCCGTTCGGGATGAAGAACGCCCCGGCCACTTTTCAGCGGTTGATCGATCGCCTCCTCGATGGCCTCCAGGAATTCGCTTGCGCGTACCTGGACGACATCGCCATCTACAGCCAGACTTGGGAGGAACACCTTCACCATCTGGGGGTGGTATTCGCTCGGATAAGGGACGCCAACCTGACCCTTAAACCCGCGAAGTGTAGGATAGGGATGTCCGAGGTACAGTACCTCGGCCACCGGGTGGGTCGGGGAACCCAGCGTCCAGAACCGGCCAAGATAGAAGCCATTCTGGAGTGGCCCACCCCCATCACCAAGACTCAGGTCCTTGCTTTCTTGGGCACTGCAGGGTACTACCGGAAATTCGTTCCCAACTATAGCGTCCTCGCCAAACCCCTGACCAACCTGACTAAGAAAACCCTGCCCCGCCAAGTCCTGTGGTCCCCGGAGTGCGAAACCGCCTTCCAACAACTGAAGACCGCCCTAACCCAAGCACCCCTCTTGGCAGCTCCCAATTATAACAAACGCTTCATTGTCCATACAGACGTATCGATGTTCGGACTGGGAGCCGTACTAAGCCAAGTGGGGGACGACGGGGGGGGATCATCCGGTGGCTTACATCAGCCGCAAACTCCTACCCCGGGAGGTGGGATACGCAGCGGTCGAGAAAGAATGTTTGGCCTTGGTTTGGGCCCTGCGAAAGTTCCAGCCGTATGTGTACGGGCAGTCCTTCACCGTAATGACGGATCACAACCCCCTGGTGTGGCTCAACCGGGTGGCGGGGGAGAACGGCCGCCTGTTGCGGTGGAGCCTGGCCCTCCAACCTTTTAACTTTTCTATCCAATACCGGCCCGGGCCACAGAACGGGAATGCCGACGGTCTATCCCAGCAATCGGCCTGGGAACCCGGAGATCCAAGCTCCCCGACTTCCCCTATTTGACCCGTGTGGGTCCAACCGGGTCCGTCGGACTCGTTTGAAGGGGGGAGGAATGTCATGGAACGGACATAGGGGCTCTGACCAGCGAGCCCCAGAACTAACAGCCTGGGACATTTCAAAGACCTTTTTCTTTATTTGAGACTCTTTCGGTTTTGCGTGTTGAAATAACCAGTTATACCTTTTCTAGATGTGGTTTTATTGGTGTGATGTATTACCATGTATCCTGTATTGTATGAGTGTGGATTCAGATGTGTAATTGTGTGATGCATTTAAAGGTATTATATTTCCCCTTGGTTGCTAGGAGTGAAAGGCTGTGTTGAAATTCAATTGTATGCTAATTTCTGTGTACATTAGCTCTGTGTGTGTGTGTAATCTGATGATGCAAGTATGCCATTGTATGCAAATTGAGTTCCCATTCAAGCCTGGGCATGTCTCCTTTGTGTGTGAGATGTTTAAATGCCTGTCCCATTTGAGTAAAAAGTCAGTTCAACTGCGTTTGACTTGAAACATACAGCCCCGTTTGGTGTCGTCATTTCATCGCTAAAATCACAGTGCTGGAGACACTCTGCGGTCTCCTAGCTCCCCACTACGCAGAACGGGTCAACTTAATTCGGCAGCACCATCTCGCCAAGTAACGCCAGGGTCATCTCAGGCCGCTCGAGACGCCGAGTGCCGTGACACTCGGTAGTCGGGCCTGACGCCATCAAGAGGGGGTCAGATTGGAGCACACCCGCAGACGGATAACACCTCATTCCGTCACAGCGGCGACGACCCGAGATCCCTCTGAAGCGACGACGACCCGAGATCCCTGTGACGCGGCGACGACCCGAGATCCCTGTGACGCGGCGACGACCCGAGATCCCTGTGACATGGCCTTATTTGCATTTTGTTGTAAAACCTGCGCAGTTTGTGTTCTGGTCACTTTTTATTTACCTCAGGATCTTTCCTGCACTTTGTGATTTACATCTTGTAGCAAATCCAGCAGAATAACTCATTATTTACATCTGATAGCAAAATCCTCGCCATTACCTCATTGTTGTGTTGGTTACTGTGTGACATCACTGTGAATTGTCAGTCATTGTGTTGAGTTGTGTCATTGAGCTCCTGGGGGGGAAATAATGGAGGCTCCGGTTGCAGCAACACCAGAAAAGATCCATTCAATGAGGCTGAGCTTCGGGGAGGGGTCGGGTTATATCTGTGTGATTTGTGTCAGGGAGGGATCGGGTTATATCTGTGTGATTTGTGTCAGGGAGGGATCGGGTTATATCTGTGATTTGTGTCAGGGAGGGGTCGGGTTATATCTGTGTGATTTGTGTCAGGGAGGGGTCGGGTTATATCTGTGTGATGGGGTCGGGTTATATCTGTGATTTGTGTCAGGGAGGGGTCGGGTTATATCTGTGATTTGTGTCAGGGAGGGGTCGGGTTACATCTGTGATTTGTGCCAGGGAGGGGTCGGGTTACATCTGTGATTTGTGTCAGGGAGGGGTCGGGTTACATCTGTGATTTGTGTCAGGGAGGGATCGGGTTATATCTGTGTGATTTGTGTCAGGGAGGGGTCAGGTTATATCTGTGTGATTTGTGTCGGGGAGGGGTCGGGTTATATCTGTGTGATTTGTGTCAGGGAGGGGTCGGGTTATATCTGTGATTGGTGTCGGGGAGGGGTCGGGTTACATCTGTGATTGGTGTCGGGGAGGGGTCGGGTTACATCTGTGTGATTTGTGTCAGGGAGGGATCGGGTTATATCTGTGTGATTTGTGTCAGGGAGGGGTCAGGTTATATCTGTGTGATTTGTGTCGGGGAGGGGTCGGGTTATATCTGTGATTTGTGTCAGGGAGGGGTCGGGTTATATCTGTGATTGGTGTCGGGGAGGGGTCGGGTTATATCTGTGTGATTTGTGTCGGGAGGGGTCGGGTTATATCTGTGTGATTTGTGTCGGGGAGGGGTCGGGTTATATCTGTGTGATTTGTGTCGGGAGGGGTCGGGTTATATCTGTGTGATTTGTGTCGGGAGGGGTCGGGTTATATCTGTGTGATTTGTGTCGGGGGGGTCGGGTTATATATGTGTGATTTGTGTCGGGTTATATCTGAGTGATTTGTGTCGGGGAGGGGTCGGGTTATATCTTTTATGACTCGGCTCGGTGAGCCTATGTGCAGTAAACGTACTCAGCTTCTCGGGGTAGTAATGAAGTGGTGGCCGTGGTAGCACACTGTTGCAGTCAGTAGGATTTGGTGCAGTTCATTTTATATTTTTATGTAAAACATTTCCTCTCTATATTTCACTCGACTCCTCGTGAAAGCTGGCAGTTCTCCTCTTCTCTCCCCATTCAGGTATCTTCTCGGTCTGAAGCTGTTATCCACTTTCCTTCACAAGAAGCAGACCGGTATTGATCAGGTTCAATTTCACATCACACTGACATACGCAGTAACGTGGATAATGGACAAGGAGTCCACCTTGAACAATGAAGAAAATCTCATAAAGCCTCCTATGGTGATGGACCAAGAATGTGCGGACACTCAGAGCATGGCCTTGAGTAGCCAAGAGGGCTCTCAGCCCATAAAAACTGATGTGCCTTGTCAAATGGGTGATAAAGGTGAGATCCACCATAACCTGGCCTACTCAGAAACCATCTCCAACGTTGTGAAGTGTTCAGGAAGTGTAACCTGGGAGTACGATTGTGTAAAATGTAACAATTTGAACCCAAGCAGTGATGGATCAGCACCTGCAGGCATCCGTCGGGAAAAGAGACTTGTAAAGCCTCGTGAGAGTCACGTTGCAGATAATATGTTCTCGTGCCTTCAGTGCAGGGTATGGTGTTCCTCAAAGGCGGAGCTTAGGCGACACAAGAGCACTCACACAGGGGAAAAACCCTTTCCATGTTCTGAATGTGGAAAATGTTTCACCAGAAAATCCTCTCTGGTTGCACATGAGAGAATTCACACTGGCCTCAATCCATTCACCTGTACAGCCTGCGGACGAAGTTTCCCTCAAAGCTCCAATCTTATAGTGCATGAGAGAATTCACAGAGGGGAAAAACCCTTCTCCTGTTCAGATTGTGGGAAATGTTACTCCACCAAGTCATATCTTATCACCCATAGGAAGATTCACACAGGGGAAAGACCTTTTTCATGTTCTGAGTGTGAAAAATGTTTCCCTACAAGGTCGGATCTTAGAAGACACGAGAGAACGCACACGGGAGAGAAGCCCTTCATGTGCTTGCGGTGTGGGAAATGTTTTACCACCAGCTCCTATCTCAATACACACGAAAGGACTCACACAGGACAGAAGCCATATTCGTGCTCTGAGTGCAAAAAAAGTTTTTCCCAGAGCTCGAGTCTGATTTTACATGAGAGAACTCACGGTGGTGACAAACCCTTCACGTGTTCAGAATGCGGGAAGAGATTCTCCCAAAATTCGAGTCTTCTCATACACGAGAGAGTTCACACAGGGGAGAAGCCGTATGCGTGTTCTGACTGTGAGAAGTCGTTCTCCACCAGGTCCTACCTCATTACACACCAGAGAATTCACTCTGGACAGAAACCATTCTCCTGTTCTGTCTGTGGGAAAAGGTTTACCTCCAAGACGGAGCACACCATACACGAGAGAATTCACACGGGGGAGAAGCCCTTCACATGTTCTGAATGCGGCAAATGCTTTACCAGAAAGTCAGGTCTTATCAGACACGAGAGATGTCACACGGGAGAAAAACCATTTACCTGTACCGAATGCGGGAAGTGTTTTACTCACAGAGCAAATCTCTCGGTGCACAAGAGGGTTCACACAAAAGCAAATCTGTTTCTTTGTGCAGAGTAGGCAAATCGTGTACCTCTCCGTATCGGAGTCCCATCTGTTTTGCTATGTTCATTATGTTGTGGAAGGGGGCGATATTTATCTAAGGGACATTCAGGAAAGGCCACAGATGTGAAGCTCTCTTGATTTGGTACATGGTTTTGTGATTGGAGTTGTGTCTGTGGCTTGTTTTTAGTGATAACAAATGTACGAGCTTCTCCCTGGTCGTGCCTTACTGCCGGTCATACTTTGTAGTTGCTGCGAAAGGACACGAGGAGGACTGCTTGGAGGACGTCTCTTCCTCTCACCTTTCAGTCACTCCTTGGTCTTGGGCGTATCAGTTGAGCGGAGGGTGTCACGACAACTACGCGCGCTGCTGCGAAAGACGCCGGGTTAAGCCGCTCACTATCTGTCTATCCTAGACCCAGATAATGACTGCGTGGACAACAATCCCCGCGCGCTCGCTTACCTATCCGTCCCCGCACACCTTCTCTCGCAACAGGTACGTAGAGAGCGATACAATGGTCCCAGGATTGCAACGCAGTACCAGTCTTCTCTTGAATCGGGTAGTGACTACGTTTCCCACAATCCCTGGGCCCACTTTCTTATTCTATTAGTTACGCTGCCATCAGTTCCCCTGAACACTATGCGTGTTGCGGCGAAGGACGCAGGGGTAACCAACCCACTATCTGTCTATCCTAGACCCATATAATGACTATGTGGACAACAGTCCCCGCGCGCTCGCTTACCTATCCGTCCCCAGTGACCGCAACTCACAATTTCGTAGCTACTCGAGCTTAAAACATCAAGCAATACTCCAGTCTCTTCAGTTAGCATGGATCGAATATCACGCAGAAAGCAGAACGTAATAAGGAATATTTATTCTGATACAGAAAAAATCATCACAGTGCATTTGTTACAAAAAGATGGATATGATAAATCAATTAATTACACATTACACACAAACGGCAAACAAATAAAAGGGAGATAACAGCAGATCCTAGTTACTTACAATATATGCTAGACGATCAGCCATAGGGAGGTTCTATTAGGAGCTGGCAATATTTCCTCAATTCTCAATTGACCTCCAAGGAAATAGCCCTGAGCCCATGCTTGATTCAGAAAATATATAGGGCTGCCTTTTTTCCAAAGTACAGCCTCCTAGCGGGTAGAGCCTTTGCCTACAATTCCCAGAATTCCCTTCTCCTGGGCACGCTCAGTGCGCTTCTTCGTTAATTTTAATTCCCTGGTCTATCAATCATCTCCCAAAGACCACCTCTAGTTATCAAAGGATGTGATTGCTTCTTTGATATGCAGTTGGGGTGCCGCTCCCGCTGCGTCTTCTCCCTGCCATGAGCAATTGCCCCTCCTGCCTGCTGGGTAGAACCAAAAGGGTGATTTCTTTAATTCACACCTTCGATGACTTCACAGAGAAAATGGTCACTGACCTGTTAATTGTTTCCTCCAGCAGGCTGGAAACGCAGGCATTGATTTACTAGGGCAGCTGCGCAAAATGGCCTGGTATCTATAGATAGCCATAGATATAAATACAGTTGCAAAAAAAGTATGTGAACCCTTTGGGATTACGTGGAGTTTTGCATGAATTGGTCATAAAATGTGCTCTGATCTTCATCTAAGTCACAACAATTTGAAAAACACAGTCTGCTTAAAATAATACAACACAAACATATGTTTTCATGTTTTTATTGAACAGAATATGTAAACATTCACAGTGCAGGGTGGAAAAAGTATGTGAACCTTTGGACTTAATAACTGGTTGACCCTCCTTTGGCAGCAATAACCTCAACCAAACGTTTCCTGTAGTTGCAGATCAGACTTGCACAACGATCTGGAATAATTTTGGACCACTCCTCTTCACATAAACTGTTTCAGTGTAGCAATATTCTTGATGTCTGGTATGAATCACTCGCTTAAGGTCATGCCACATCATTTCAATCGGGTTGAGGTCAGGACTCTGACTGGGCCACTCCAGAAGGCGTATTTTGTTTTGTTGAAGCCATTCTTTTGTTGAATTACTTGTATGCTTTGGGTCATTGTCCTGTTGCATCACCCATCCTCTGCGGAGCTTCAGTTGGCGGACAGATGGTCTTACGTTTTCCTGCAAAATGTCTTGATAAACTCTGGAATTCATTTTTCCATCAATGACAACAATCCGTCCAGGCCCTGAGGCAGCAAAGCAGCCCCAAACCATGATGCTCCCTCCGCCATGTTTTACAGTGGGGATGAGGTTTTGATGTTGGTGTGCTGTGCCTTTTTTTTTTCCACACATAGTGTTGTGTGTTTTTTCCAAACAACTCAATTTTGGTTTCATCTGTCCACAGAATATTTTGCCAGTAGTGCTGTGGAACATCCAGGTGCTCTTTTGCAAACTTCAAACATGCTGCAATATTCTTTTTGGACAGCAATGGCTTCCTCCGTGGTGTCTTCCCTTTCCAGCTTCATGCAAGTCAACAATTCTTGATCGTAGGTCTTCTGAGAGCTCTTTTCTGCGAGGCATGGTTCACATCAGGCAGTGCTTCTTGAAACCAGTAAACCCAAAACTGGTATGTGTTTTTAAAGGGCAGGACAGCTTTCAGCAACACATCCAATAATATCACACTGATCGGACTCAAGGTTGGCTCACTCCTGGCTCCAATTATCTCTTGGAGAAGTCATTAGTCTAGGGGTTCACATACTTTTTCCACCCTGCACTGTGAATGTTTACATGTTATGTTCAATAAACACATGAAAACATATAATGTTTGTGTTGTATTATTTAAAGCAGACTGTGTTTTTCAAATTGTTGTGACTTAGATGAAGATCAGAGACATTTTATGACCAATTCATGCAAAACTCCACGTAATCCAAAAGGGTTCACATACTTTTTATTGCAACTGTATATATATTTTGCGTTTGGATCATAATAGCCTGCTAATACCGCAGCTAACGGTAGTGCTCAAGCAGGTGAGTGCTACCGTTAGGTATGTAATAGAGGCCTATGTGTGGAGAAAAAAAGGCACAGCACACCAACATCAAAACCTCATCCCCACTGTAAAACATGGCGGAGGGAGCATCATGGTTTGGGACTGCTTTGCTGCCTCAGGGCCTGGACGGATTGTTGTCATTGATGGAAAAATGAATTCGAGTTTATCAAGACATTTTGCAGGAAAACGTAAGACCATCTGTCCGCCAACTGAAGCTCCGCAGAGGATGGGTGATGCAACAGGACAATGACCCAAAGCATACAAGTAATTCAACAAAAGAATGGCTTCAACAAAACAAAATACGTCTTCTGGAGTGGCCCAGTCAGAGTCCTGACCTCAACCCGATTGAAATGCTGTGGCATGACCTTAAGAGAGCGATTCACACCAGACATCCCAAGAATATTGCTACACTGAAACAGTTTTGTGAAGAGGAGTGGTCCAAACTTACTCCAGATCGTTGTGCAGGTCTGATCTGCAACTACAGGAAACGTTTGGTTGAGGTTATTGCTGCCAAAGGAGGGTCAACCAGTTATTAAGTCCAAAGGTTCACATACTTTTCCCACCCTGCACTGTGAATGTTTACCTGTTATGTTCAATAAACACATGAAAACATATAATGTTTGTGTTGTATTATTTTAAGCAGACTGTGTTTCTCAAATTGTTGTGACTTAGATGAAGATCAGAGCACATTTTATGACCAATTCATGCAAAACTCCACGTAATCCCAAAGGGTTCACATACTTATACACCTAGCACGATAGAAATACAGATCTAATCTGCCACAGAGGGGACAGTTTTTTAATTGGGTTTTTGACATATTTTTCCGACATAAACATGAGAATAATGTAGAGACCAGTAAATGTTCACTAAGGTCACACCACGTTGTGTCGCCCACACTTTAGGTTCTGTGGTATCCGTAGTAAGTTGCTGTTGAGTTCTGATGTGTTATGCCAGTGGTTCCCAGTGGTTTTTTCACACGTGTATCCCCTGGCAGCCCATTTGTATAAATTGTTCCCTCATATTAAAAAAATCCTTCAAATTAATATAATTGACTTTTTTTTTTTTAATGCTTCTTCATTTGTCTCGAAACCAGCTCTCCTTCTAACTTCTCTAGTTTACCCTGGTCTCGCACCTTCTACCCAGCTTTTCCTCTTCTCCCCCCTAGTTAATCCTTATCTACCCACTGCTTCTCCTGATCTTCTCTCCTGCATATCCCTATTTCCTCCCCACCATCTCCCTGTCTTCTCACTAGCTTTTCCCCATCTCCTCCCCAGCTTCTTCTTGTCTCTTCCATAGCTTTTATCTCCACTCCATCTTCTCCATATCTCCACCTTGAACCTTCCCATCTCCTCCTTATCTGCTCCCCAACTCCTCCTATTCTCTTCCCATCTACTCAAACTTAAATAAATATACCAGCTTTTCCTCATCTTTAACCTAGCTTTCCCTTATCTCCCCCCCCCCATCATCTCCTTATCTCATGCGTGGCTTCTCCTTATCTGCACACCATCTTGTCCTTATCATGTCCTCATCTCCACCCTGAGCCTTCCCAGCTCCTCCTTATCTGCTCTCCAGCTCCTCCTCATCTTCTCTCCAGCTCCTCCTCATTGTCACGGCTGGTCAGGGGCTGGGGCGCCTGGCAGCAGATTCCTCGCTGCTCGCTGGCCAGGCGCCGAATGATGAACGCTACCGGGTGCGCTCACGTGGGACGCCGAGGGGCGGGGCCTGGCGTTATGACGCGGACCCGCCGGGTTTAAAGCCCAGTCTCACTACCATGCCGGTGCCCTGACGTGGTATTCACTTCCCGCAGAGCTCTTGTGTATTTTGGCGATTTCTGTATCTAACCTTGCTTCTGACAAACGAACCCTCCTGTGTATGACCCTTGGCATTGGCAAACGAACCCTCCTGTGTATGACCCTTGGCATTGGCAAACGAACCCTCCTGTGTATGACCCTTGCATTGGCAAACGAACCCTCCTGTGTATGACCCTTGGCATTGGCAAACGAACCCTCCTGTGTATGACCCTGGCATTGGCAAACAAACCATTCTGTGTATAACCCCTGGTATTGGCATTTACTCTGCTCTTGGTTCTACCCTTAACGTTGGTACCGAGGTCAGTCTATGTGGCACCCTAAGCACACATCAGATTTCCTCTGCTATAACTAAGGTCCTAGGGAGAACGTATACTCTGGTCTGTACCCCTGTCTGGTGTTTCCCTTTGTTTATCTATTACCTGGTTAATTGTCTATCTAGTTTTGCCGACCATTCAAGGATCGGAAGGGTAGAGAGCGGTCTGCGTAAAGGGACCACTATTTTGGTAGTCAGAAGGATTCGTGACAATACCCTATTCTGTACCTCTGTCTGGTGTTACCTCTTGTCTATCTATTGTCTGGTTAATTGTCTTTCTAGTTTTGCCGACCATTCAAGGATCGGAAGGGTAGAGAGCGGTCTGCGTAAAGGGACCACTATTTTGGTAATCAGAGGGATCCGTGACATTACGTCAGGGCCAATGGATCCCGCAGACCTCTCTAACCAGCTGGCACGTATCGCAGCCAGACAAGAGGAACAGGACTATAGGATGGACCAATTTCTCTCGCTCTGCAAACCCTGTTAAATCGGTCCAATACAGGTACCTCAAACCCTCCAGATCCAGCATTACCTAGGGTCAGTTCCGTCTCCCCTGAGGGACATAGGCTTAGTATGAAGGCACCCCTACGCTATGATGGTACACCAAACTTATGCCGGGGTTTTTTGACTCAACTCGAGATCTTGTTTGAGAACAACCCTGGTTCTTGTATGTCTGATAAAGCCAAAGTAGGATATCTGATTAATCATTTAACAGAAAAAGCTTTATTGTGGGCTACGCCGTTGTGGAAAATAAGAAACCCATCATCTACGATTATGAGGGTTTTACCTCTGTTAAGACGTACCTTTGATCCCTCTAGAAGGGCTACCAATGCGGGTAGGTCGTTGTTTCACATCAAACAAGGCAATAAGAGGGTTGCCGACTATGCCATCGAGTTTAAGACTTTGACTTCTGAGGTGCTTTGGCCGAACGACGTTTTAATCTTAGCCTTTACCGAAGGTTTGAACGAGGCTTTTATGTTTGAGCTGGCTCCCTTAAAATTACCAGAGAATCTAGACCACCTGATAGATTTTTGTATAGCCATGGACGACCAAATTAGGGAAAGGAGACACTCCAGAGACAGACCCAGAAGGGTCTTGCCTCCTTTACCCTCATTACCCAGACGCACCAGTACGTCAGGTACCTCGGATAATGTGAGAACAGATTTACCAGTTGTTGAACCCATGCAAATAGGGAAAACGGGTATTTCAGAAGCAGAAAGAGCACACAGAAAGAGAAAGGGGCTCTGCTTCTATTGTGCAGGGGCAGATCACTTCCGCCTTCAGTGTCCTCAGAGACCCAGGGTTAGTAGGGGTGAATATGGCAAACTGGGTCAAAGAACAGCCAATACCCAGGTTATTGGTTCTCTGTATGCCTCCTTTGTGGACAATGAAAAAAAAAAATCCAGGATTCTGTTACCAATCTCCCTAACCTGGGAGGGGGTTCACCTCAAGACTGAGGCGTTCCTAGACTCTGGGGCCTCAGGCAATTCATGGATAAGAATTTTGCTGCCAAAAACCTCTTACCTCTGGTTCTTAAAGAGAGACCTCTAATGGTGGAAGCCATAGATGGTAAACCCCTGTCATGCCCACATATCACTCACGACACTATCGATGTATGTATGAAAACAGGAATTTTGCACCAGGAGACAATAAGATTTCAATTATTGAATCACCCTCATGTCCTGTCGTTCTTGGGTTTCCATGGTTAACAGAGCACAACCCGGTTGTCGATTGGGTCCTGAGAGACATAAAATGTTGGGGTCAAAGTTGTCAGTCTAAGTGCCTAGGCAGAGTTAATGTGATTGGTAGCCTCAATATTGCCACAGCCCCTCCTTTGTCCACAGAGGTCCCTGACTGTTACCTGGCATTAAAGGAGGTGTTCTCTAAAGCCAGGACTGAGGTCCTACCACCACATCGTCCATATGACTGTGCTATTGATTTACTCCCCGGTACGATGCCTCCTAGGGGTCACGTATACCCTTTATCACAAAAAGAGAACGACATTATGGAGGAATACATAAGGGAGAATCTGGAACGAGGATTCATTAGACGGTCCTCTTCTCCAGCAGGAGCAGGTTTCTTTTTTGTTTCCAAGAAAGAGGGAGATCTGCGACCTTGCATCGATTATAGAGGTTTGAACAGGATAACTATAAGAAATGCGTATCCCATACCTCTCATAACAGAATTGTTCGACCGATTAAAAGGGGCCCGTGTTTATACGAAGCTTGATTTACGCGGAGCGTACAACCTGGTCAGGGTTAAAAAGGGAGATGAATGGAAAACGGCTTTTAATACACGTAGCGGGCATTATGAATACCTGGTGATGCCTTTTGGGTTGTGTAATGCGCCAGCCGTTTTCCAGGACCTTATAAACGACACCCTAAGGGATTTTTTGCAAGAATTCGTTATAGTATATCTGGATGACATCCTGATATACTCTCCTGATGTGGACACTCATCATGTCCACGTAAAACAAGTATTGGAAAAACTATTGAAGGCTGGATTGTACTGCAAACTAGAAAAATGTCTATTCGACATAGTAACTGTGCAATTCCTTGGTTATATAATAACCCCTGAGGGTTTTCAAATGGATCCTAAAAAGCTCTCAGCTATTCTTGACTGGCCTCTACCCCAAGGGCTTAAAGCCATCCAGAGGTTTCTGGGATTTACGAACTATTATCGAAGGTTCATTAAAGATTTTTCGGCCTTGGTAGCTCCCCTCACGGCTATGACAAAGAAAGGGGTGGGAAATCAGAAATGGACACCTCAAGCCACTCAAGCCTTTGAGGCACTTAAGCAGGCATTCACTACTGCCCCTGTTCTCCGACATCCAGATCCGGCTCTGCCTTTCCAAGTAGAAGTTGACGCCTCCGAACTAGGTCTTGGCGCAGTCTTGTCCCAAAGGGAGGCACCCGACAAACCCTTGCATCCATGCGGCTTCTATTCTCGGAAATTGTCCCCGGCAGAGAAGAACTATGACATTGGAAATAGAGAGTTGTTAGCAGTCATCGCGGCCTTGGCCGAATGGAGATACTTATTAGAGGGGTCTAAGGACCCCATCGTTATCATAACCGATCATAAGAATCTCACGTACATTGGCGATGCTAAACGTTTGAATTCCAGACAAGCGAGATGGTCATTGTTTCTCTCAAGTTTTAATTTCGTGCTTACCTATAGACCTGGGTCCAGAAACATTAAAGCAGACGCATTGTCGAGACAGTATGAATCTTATGAACACAATATCCAAGATCAGCATCCCATTGTACCCCAGGAAAGGATTATAGCCTCTACCACGATTAGTGTCTCGTCTCCCCTAATGAAAAGGTTGCAGACCGTCCAGGGTGCAGCTCCTGGGGGAAAACCTCCTGCGAAGCTCTTTGTACCTGAGAACGAAAGAGAGGAAGTACTTAGCATCTATCATGATAATAAAACTTCTGGGCATATGGGTATCACCAAGACTGTGTCTAATATCAGTAAACTCCTCTGGTGGCCCACGTTACGCCGAGATGTTAAAGATTACATAGCTGTGTGCGAGGTGTGCTCAAGGCAGAAAAGTCCCAAAACAGCACCCATTGGGTTACTCCAGCCTTTGCCGATCCCCGAACGACCATGGTCACATGTAGCCATGGATTTTATAGTAGATTTACCTGAGTCAAGGGGGAATACAGTGATACTTACGGTCATAGATCGATTTTCCAAGATGGGTCACTATGTTCCTCTTCGGAAATTACCTTCGGCAGCCGAACTGGTGCCCATATTCATTTCCAACGTGGTCCGCATACACGGTGTCCCTCTGGAGATTGTCTCTGATAGGGGGACCCAATTCATCTCCAGATTCTGGAGAGGTTTTGTAAGAATGTGGGGATAGACCTCTCTTTCTCTTCGACCTATCACCCCCAGACCAACGGAGCAGCAGAACGAGCAAACCAAAATGTAGAGAAATATCTCAGGTGCTTTATATCAGAACAACAAGATAACTGGTCAGACCTGTTACCATGGGCCGAGTATGCCTTGAACAGTGCAGTGAGTGAGTCCACAGGACATTCTCCTTTCTTCGCTGTTTATGGTTTTGATCCTCCCGTGCTCCCCGCTACGTTTCCTGATACCACGATTCCTGCTTTGGATGAGCAACTGGCATCATTGAAAGAGACTTGGGGGAGAGTGAGACGGGCACTAGAGGAGAGTAGTGCCATCCAGAAAACCAAGGCCGACAGACACAGGAGGCAGGCACCTGTGTATCAAGTTGGGGACAGGGTTTGGCTTTCTTCACGTAACATTAAGCTCTTAGTGCCTTCCATGAAGTTGGCTCCTAGGTATATCGGCCCCTATAAGATTCTGCGGCGAATCAACCCTGTCTCCTATGCTTTGGCGTTACCCTCCCATTTTAAGATACATAATGTGTTCCATGTACACCTTTTGAAGCCGTTGTTGTGTAACCGGTACACCAAGGTCCATGCTCCACCGCCTCCTATCTCTGTGGAGGGTGAGGAGGAGTTCGAGGTTAAGGCCATTCTGGGTGCCAGGATATCTAGGGGGTCCTTGCAGTACTTGGTCGATTGGGTGGGTTACGGTCCGGAGGATCGTTCTTGGATTCCGGCTGCAGAAGTCCATGCTCCTAGGCTAGTGAAGGCCTTCTATTTGGCGCACCCCCGTGCCCCTGGGGGTCGTCCAGTGGCCGCCCGTGGAGGGGGGGTTCTGTCACGGCTGGTCAGGGGCTGGGGCGCCTGGCAGCAGATTCCTCGCTGCTCGCTGGCCAGGCGCCGAATGATGAACGCTACCGGGTGCGCTCACGTGAGACGCCGAGGGGCGGGGCCTGGCGTTATGACGCGGACCCGCCGGGTTTAAAGCCCAGTCTCACTACCATGCCGGTGCCCTGACGTGGTATTCACTTCCCGCAGAGCTCTTGTGTATTTTGGCGATTTCTGTATCTAACCTTGCTTCTGACAAACGAACCCTCCTGTGTATGACCCTTGGCATTGGCAAACGAACCCTCCTGTGTATGACCCTTGGCATTGGCAAACGAACCCTCCTGTGTATGACCCTTGGCATTGGCAAACGAACCTCCTGTGTATGACCCTTGGCATTGGCAAACGAACCCTCCTGTGTATGACCCTTGGCATTGGCAAACGAACCCTCCTGTGTATGACCCCTGGCATTGGCAAACAAACCATTCTGTGTATAACCCCTGGTATTGGCATTTACTCTGCTCTTGGTTCTACCCTTAACGTTGGTACCGAGGTCAGTCTATGTGGCACCCTAAGCACACATCAGATTTCCTCTGCTATAACTAAGGTCCTAGGGAGAACGTATACTCTGGTCTGTACCCCTGTCTGGTGTTTCCCTTTGTTTATCTATTACCTGGTTAATTGTCTATCTAGTTTTGCCGACCATTCAAGGATCGGAAGGGTAGAGAGCGATCCACATAAAGGGATCACTATCTTGGTAGTCAGAAGGATTCGTGACAATACCCTATTCTGTACCTCTGTCTGGTGTTACCCCTTGTTTATCTATTGTCTGGTTAATTGTCTTTCTAGTTTTGCCGACCATTCAAGGATCGGAAGGGTAGAGAGCGGTCTGCGTAAAGGGACCACTATTTTGGTAATCAGAGGGATCCGTGACACTCATCTTCTCTCCAGCTCCTCCTCATCTTCTCTCCAGCTCCTCCTCATCTGCTCTCCAGCTCCTCCTCATCTGCTCTCCAGCTCCTCCTCATCTGCTCTCCAGCTCCTCCTCATCTGCTCTCCAGCTCCTCCTTATCTGCTCTCCAGCTCCTCCTTATCTGCTCTCCAGCTCCTCCTTATCTGCTCTCCAGCTCCTCCTTATCTGCTCTCCAGCTCCTCCTTATCTGCTCTCCAGCTCCTCCTCATCTCTTCCCATCTACTCACACTTAGATATACTTACTGTGGTTTCTCCGCTTCTCATTTTTCACGCCGCGATGATCGGTCAGTGTTTTATACAGAGTTATATTATTCATAAAACACAATGCGCCAAAATACAAGCGGAAAATGTAATTATTTTTTTTCAGGTTTAGTTAACATTGCGTATTTTCTCAGAAAAATGTAGTAACAAGTTCCCCGTGCGATTATAAAATCACAAGGTCTGGGTGATGGAATGTGGAAAAATCATTTTACACTCTGCGAATCACTAACATCTGAATAGAAATGGAAATTTTTTAGAAAATTTTGCTACAGCACGGATAGGACATACCCACACACAGTCACACACACAAGCAGGCAGTCACACACCCACGCAGGCAGTCCCACATTTCCACAGTAGACCCCAGGTAGCGAATCAGGCCGACATGAATTCAGCCCTCGGTTAGGCTGGACGGCCGCCAAATAAGTCTCCCAGAATTTACACTTTTATTGACATAAATGACCGTATATTGGGTGCGGCAACATATAAGAAGATTGTGAATGGGTCCGGTGTGTGTCCTATGAAGCCACAGACCCTCTTTCAGGTAAATGATACCCTATACATAGAGCGGGGGTGGACAGGTTTGCCCTCATGCAAGGGCCTTGCATGGCTTGGTAGCAGGGAGGCCTGTGCCTCAGTATACTCTGCTCTAAATGCCAGAAACATACATACTGCGCTCCTCCTGCTGCTTTTACCAGCACGTCTGGCCCTTCCATCCCGGGAAGATTCCGCGTTGGGAACCCCAAGTCTCTGATTTTTACACCACATAAAGTCATGTGAGGTGTCATTGGAAAGGTCAGAGTCTGGCCTAACGGGACCAAATATGACCACATAATGTGTTAATACAAAAAAAAAGGTAAAATGCAAAATTAACTTTTTTCTCTGTTCTATTGCAGTGGCATTATGTGTTTTTACGTATAAAGCAATCAATGCCACTGCGCTGACTCACCTTCTCGTTTCCCACGCTGGGACCAAATGTGGAGGCGATAGACCAATGTGTAATAACGCTTTGCTCTATCTAAAACACAAGCTGCTTCACCGTTGCAAGTAGAGTGGGGGTCCTTTGGGTCCTTGTATTTACATTCTTTACATCCCACAAAGTCATGTTAGGTGTCACTGGACAGGTCAGAGTCTGGCCTTTCTAATGATACCAAACATGACCATATAACATGTCGGTAGAAAACACACAAACATACATAAAATCGTTTTAAATAGTTTTATTTATTTTTAGTTCCAAAGCGATGGCATTGTCCATTTGTCACCAATAAAATGAGCAACACCACTGCCGTTTCTCATTCACACCGTGAGCAAGGAGAGCATAGGCGTCTCTACAGGGGGGCAAGGGGGGGAAATCGCCCCCCCTAGGTTATTCCTTGCCCCCCCATGTGCCCCCCCCACCAAAAATCAGCCTCCAGGTTCCCACACTTTTTCGGATCGCGATATCTCCGTCCCTGTGCATCGTGTATGGATGAACTAGGTGTCATTCGAAAGGGCAGAATCTGGCCTTTCCAATGATTCCTAACATGACCATATTCAGAATAAAACAAAAGTCATAAAACAATAAATAAAAACGTGTTTGTAAACGTACACATTTTCACAGGGTTGAAATGGCTCACCAGTGAAGTGGTTAATGTTCAGATTAAAAACAGTACAAACTTTAGCTTGTGAAGGGAGCGCAAGAAGGAAAAGATAGGTTTTCTGTTCTCAAATGTCTCAGCTGTTCTTGGATAGGGTAATTTCTAGAATATAGGATCAGAAAAACACTTTCATTGCATAGTATATTTTACAATTCTGGGAAAGGTTGTATGGATGATAGATGTAAACTCACAAACATGGAGCCTCAAGGCTCGTGGTATTCGCAAGCCTCTATGGGGGGCTCCTCCCATCAAGGTGGTAATTTAGGAGATGGTTTCTTAGTATCCAGGAATACCTCGGTAAATGAGAAATATATGGCACAATACCAAGCAATGTGACAATTCAAGTGGGATAGAGGGTATTCACTCACGTGTTTCTGAGCCTCCCGTCTGAGTGGCTCAGTATCTCAGCCTGTGGACCACTTTGATAGTGGAGGGGGGGTCCCACCCCTGTGGTGGTGGAAACTGGCAAATCAGCTGGTAGGTGGGTATAATGGAGATCAGGATCAGGATCAAATGGTAGAGATGCGGAGGGTGTTAAAAGAAAATTTATTGAAAAAAATAAATAAATAAATAAAGGAGGATGAGTCGATTAACAATAAAAGAATAAAAGGTATTGAAGGTATTAAAGTCCGACTGATGAAGCTCGCAGGACTAGCGAGAGAAACGCGTTTCGGTTTTATTCTTTAATACCTTCAATACCTTTTATTCTTTTATTGTTAATCGACTCATCCTCCTTTATTTATTTTTTTTTTTTTCAATAAATTTTCTCCCTATTTAGAGAATGGTCACTGTAAATCGCTAAAATTGGAGTCGCTTAAGCCGTTATCTGACATTCAGCGGAAACCGCCAAATAAAATATTTAATTTAGGTATCAGGTTAGTACAATAAAAAGGTATCATTGCATCACATTACTCTGGGGTTTTGGAAGGAACCTTATTTATATATACCTATTTAGGGCCCTATTAGCTGGTGTGAGTTAACCCTTGCGTCGGCATGGTTTTGCGTTAGCGCCAGGTTAATTCAGTCTAGCGCCTGACCAACAGATAGTTTGCCTCCTTCTAGAAACGGGAAAAATCACTATTAGCGGTTTGTAGCGCGAGCTTACTGTACTTTCCGCGTCCTTTACTTAACATGGGGAGAGCTAGAGATCTCTAGCGCTTTTTGCAACTAACAGATCACTTGGTGCCAGATCAAATTTTTTTGAGGAGCGCTAATGCAACATTTTACCTACGGCTCAACCATGGTGCTAACTCCAAAAAAACAGAAAAATACAGATCCTCGCCCAAAATTAACAGGCAATTGAAAGGAATGCAGCGCAGGTGCTCTCTTGGCCCCATCCACCATAGTAATGGATCTGGTCAGCAATGTCGCTGCTGTTGCAGTAGGCTCTATTAAAAATGTATCCTTTATCTACATATATCCTAATTCTAATATATTATGGCTAATTTTAAACATTTTATGCTGGGGGTTATTCATAGTATGGAAGCGGTTGAGTATTAAGGTTAGGACCAGGTTTAAAGGGACACATGGATAAGTCTTTCTTGCCCTGAAACATGTATTATTTATATGCTACAGCAGGGAAGTTATTGTCACTCCTGTCACCTGGCCTTCCTTTTGGATTTATTAAATGCAGTGTAATGATTCTACATGCTGTTGGGTGGCATTTATCATGCAATGTCCATCAGCCTTAATATACTGTATGTGTGCATATAAACATGGATGATACGGCCAGCTTGGAGGATTTTAATAAGGCAGGGGTGTGAGGGCTCTTCCCTGGATGTGTTCATACTTATTCAAGCTTGTGAAGGCAGGGGATAGGTATGGCCCGGCACTCTGACTGGAAAAAAAACTGTTCTATCCTGTATACAACCGCATTAGCGCTGGGTCTCAGCCCGGGTCTTATCGTTTCCCCGGCGTGCGCCAAACCACCTTGTACACGGACTACTATGGACAAAGTGATCTGTTAGTAGGTCGTCAGGCACTAAGTTTTAGCAACTCGTGCTAAACTTTTCCTTTAGTGATGGCGTTTTAGCTCACACCAGGTGATAGGGCCCTTAGTTTTTTTCAGTGGTATGATTTAGTGGTGAAAATTATTAGTGCCCCCCCAGTTTTGACTGTGGTGTCTTATGTGCCCCCCCTACATATTGTTCCTAGAGTCGCCACTGAAGGAGAGTGTTTTATACAGAGATATTATTTGTAGCAGATCTCAGTACCCCGACTGGGTCACATCTGTCAATGCCGCTTCCTTGCTGTGCCCCTGTGCTCTCCCCAGCAGACTCTCGTGCCTTTCTCCAGTCCTCACACGAAGATTAAGGACCGGGACAAGTAAAGAGCCTTGCTCTTTGATGACACTGTAGATCTGGGACGTTTGAGAAGCTACAACAACTGAACACCTTTTATTGAGTGAAATATATACAGTCTCAGGTGGACCTGGAGACAATGGAAAAATACACCCTGCCCCCCCCCCAGTCTCACGGGAACCAGACATGAAACAATAGGTTGCCATGTAATCACAGCCTGAACATCAGACTGCCTGAATGCATTAGATAACAGAGAAGTTACATAAGTAGACAATCGCCTGATTACCACAATCTCACAGAGTAAACATATTGGATAAGGGGAGAGTTGAGTTTGGATACAGTGACCACAAAGTAATTATATAAACCATAGTAACAGTAATCAGATAATGGGACTGTGATTGCCCAACAAAAACAGATCAACAAAAACCACTCAAACATACACAGATATTAACACATTCCTGAGATGGGATGCAGGAGGAGACTATCAGCAGATAGCAGCATATACACATGGACCATAACGATAGACATACAATAACTTTATTCCTACATAACACAGATTACACAAACACCCGGCACCTACAGGCACAGGGTGATTTCAACATAGGAGACGGCAGGAAACAATACAGAACAGGAGCCCTGCTCCTCCTGAATACATTTCTAGGCCCATGTACCCCAAGTTCATAGTGACACACATCACATTATTCACTTCACACAATGCAGCAAAAGAAGCTATTGTTTTTTACATTTGTTAAAATCGCATATTTTCTCAGAAAAATACAGTAACAGGTTCCCATTTCTAATTTTTTGTAACGAGGGCTTCATAGAATATACAGTTGTGTTCAAAATTATTCAACCCCCACTGAAATTGAGTGTTTTGGCCAGTTTGACATTGATTTTGATCATTCAGTCATCTTGCTTACAATTAAATCAAAGAGGCACGTGTAGGTCAGACAAATATAACATAACATTTATAATGAAATAAGCACAAATGTCTTTTCTGTGCTCACATCATTATCAGTTTTATTCAACCCCCAAGTGACATTCAATCTTAGTACTTAGTACAACATCCTTTTACAGTTATATCAGCTTTTAAACGTGAAGCATAGCTTGACACAAGTGTCTTGCAGCCATCTACGGGTATCTTCGCCCATTCGTCATGGGCAAAAGCCTCCAGTTCAGTCACATTCTTAGGCTTGCGCACTGCAACTGCTTTCTTTAAGTCCCACCAGAGGTTCTCAATCGGATTTAAGTCAGGTGACTGCGATGGCCACTCCAAAATGTTCCAGCCTTTAATCTGCAACCATGCTCTAGTGGACTTGGAGGTATGCTTGGGATCATTGTCCTGTTGAAAGGTCCAACGTCTCCCAAGCCTCAGGTTTGTGACGGACTGCATCACATTGTCATCCAATATCTCCTGGTACTGAAGAGAATTCATGGTACCTTGCACACGCTGAAGCTTCCCTGTACCTGCAGAAGCAAAACAGCCCCAAAGCATGATTGACCCCCCGCCATGCTTCACAGTAGGCAAGGTGTTCTTTTCTTCATAGGCCTTGTTCTTCCTCCTCCAAACATAGCGTTGATCCATGGGCCCAAACAGTTCTAATTTTGTTTCATCAGTCCACAGAACACTATCCCAAAACTTCTGTGGTTTGTCCACATGACTTTTGGCATACTGCAGTCGACTCTTCTTATTCTTTGGAGACAGCAAGGGGGTGCGCCTGGGAGTTCTGGCATGTAGGCCTTCATTACGCAGTGTGCGCCGTATTGTCTGAGCTGAAACTTCAGTACCCACATCTGACAAATCTTTTCTCAGTTCCTCAGCAGTCACATGGGGAATTTTCTCCACTCTACCCTTCAGGTAGCACACAGCAGTCGAAGTCAGCATCTTCTTTCTACCACGACCAGGTAGCGTTTCAACAGTGCCCTTTGCCTTGAATTTGCGAATGATGCTTCCTATGGTCTCTCTTGGTATGTTTAACATCTTTGCAATCTTCTTATAGCCATTGCCCTTCCTGTGAAGAGTAATCACCTCATCTCTTGTCTTCCTGGACCATTCTCTTGACTTCATCATGTTTGTAACCACACCAGTAAATGTCTAGAAGGAGCTGAGTATCACAGTCATTTTAAAGCTGCCTAATTGGTGCTTATTATGCTTTATTGCTGCTCCGTGACATCCACAGGTGTTTTCAATACCTGATTGAAAACACTTGAATGAACCTCTGTTCTTCAGAGTGGTAGTCTTTAAGGGGTTGAATAATTGTGTCAATGAAGAATTCACAAAAGAAACATTTACTACTGTATTACAAAACCAATTGATGTCATTTTAGTTGCATATGGTTCTTTAAAAAGTCCTTGTAGGATTTCATTCTGAATACAATTACAAATGTCACTAAATTCCCTAAAACCCTTTACAGCATTGGGGGTTGAATAATTTTGAACACAACTGTATGTCCACAAAGATTTGGATGATAAAATGTGATAAAATAATTTTACACGCTGTAAATGATTGAGATTTTAATGGAAATTCACATTTTTTTGTTGTAGCATTCGGACAGGACATGACGTATGTGACAGAACACCCTGGCACTGTGCTCGTTGGGGGGGGGGCTGTGCACTTGCCTCCTGCCTACAGACTACGACCCAGCAGTTAAACAGGTGATTTTGGGGCTGTTTGCCATCTCCCGAAACCATCAGACGCACAACACATAGTATATCCGTGGTCGCCGGATATTTTTAGAATGTAATTAGGTTTGTGTAATCTGTGATTATGCAAGAATGCTATTGCCTATCTGTTATTTGTTGCGAGGATTAGATTCCCAGTCTACCCTGTCTGAGTAATGTTGTCACGTCTCGGCCTTGCACCCTGCTGGTGGTAGCAGGGATTCCTGTTGTTTTGTTTTCAGGCTGCAGGCCCTCTGTTGGGCTAATTGGTCTGCGGGCACATGACCTGTTCTGCCCTATAAGTACGACCAGGATTCCCCTTGATCCTTGGACCAGGATAGTCTTTCATACCTAGTCCCTGTATGCTGGTTTACTTTGATTTGCTGTGTATGACCTCTGGCTCATGTATTTAGGATCCCTCTCTTGTCTGACCCCTCTAGTATGATATTCCGTGTATGACCTTTGGCTCTTGTATTTGGATCTCTCTTCTGTCTGTCCCCTGTACTGTACCGTGCTTTGGTATCTGTATGCCTGCATTTATTGTCTGTCTGGTTTATGTTTTGTTCGTCTTGCAAACCTAGTCTAGTTAGTATTTCGAGACCACCTTTCAAGGATCTCAGTCAGGGCTTAGGGATCTTTCTAGTTTCTGTTATTATCTTGGTTTGTTCCCTGGAAGCTGTATACCTGTCCTTAAGGCTTCATCTCTGCAGATTGGGGGTTCCCCCTCACCCTATAGGGGGCTCCCCGTTACATTATCCTGGTCCCAGAATAGAAGCTGGCAGGTATGTCTCATATGTATGAAGCTGTATTGAACTTGGTGCTTGCTATGCTGAAAGAGCTGCAGAGGTTAATGGAGGCTCTGAGCCTATCACCTGCTGCAGCTAACGATGCAGCACCACCCTGCACTACTTGCAAATCCATGTATGAGAAGGAAAGACGCAGGTTGTATGGTCTCTGTTTTTATTGTGCAGATCCAAATCACACTATTGAGCATTGTGTATTAAAACCTGTTAAGCAATGGCAGGGGAACCATATATCCAGGTATCGCTATGGAGGTACTGGTGTGTCCTCCATAGGCATCCAGACTGGCAGAATAGCCACCTCAAATCTGGTGAATTATGGGATCACTATGCCCTCGTCTCCCAGTGAGGTTTCAGTGTCTCCGGTTGGGAATGCTATGCTAGCCATGTCTGTATCCACTGGCACGCTGCCAGCCATGCCTGTATCCGCTGGCACGCTACCAGCTATGTCTGTATCCACTGGCACGCTGCCAGCCACGTTTGTATCCACTGGCACGCTGCCAGCCATGTCTATATCCACTGGAACACTGCCAGCCAGGTCTATATCCACTGGCACGCTGCCAGCTATGCTTGTTCCCACTGGCAATGAAATGCCAGCCATGTCTGTATCTACTGACACGATGCCAGTCATGTCTGCTTCCTCTGGCACGATGCCAGCCATGTCTGCTTCCCCTGGCACGATGTCAGCCATGTCTGTATCCACTGGCACGATGCCAGCCATGTCTGTATCCACTGGCTTGCTGCCAGCCATGTCTGTATCCACTGGCACGCTGCCAGCCATGCCTGTTTCCACTGGCAATGAAATGCCAGCCATGTCTGTATCTACTGGCACGCTGCCAGCCATGTCTGTTCCCACTGGCAATGAAATGCCAGCCATATCTGTATCTATTGGCACGATGCCAGCCATGTCTGTATCTACTGGCACGATGCCAGCCATGTCTGTATCTACTGGCACGATGCCAGCCATGTCTGTATCCACTGGCATGATGCCAGCCATGTCTGTATCCACTGGCACGCTGCCAGCCATGCCTGTTCTCACTGGTAATGAAAAGCCAGCCATGCCTGTTCCCACTGGCAATGAAATGCCAGCCATGTCTGTACCTACTGGCACGCTGCCAGCCATGTCTGTACCTACTGGCACGCTGCCAGCCATGTCTGTATCTACTGGCACGATGCCAGCCATGTCTGTATCTACTGGCACGATGCCAGCCATGTCTGTATCCACTGGCACGCTGCCAGCCATGCCTGTTCTCACTGGTAATGAAAAGCCAGCCATGCCTGTTCCCACTGGCAATGAAATGCCAGCCATGTCTGTATCCACTGGCACGCTGCCAGCCATGCCTGTTCTCACTGGTAATGAAAAGCCAGCCATGCCTGTTCCCACTGGCAATGAAATGCCAGCCATGTCTGTATCCACTGGCACGCTGCCAGCCATGCCTGTTCTCACTGGTAATGAAAAGCCAGCCATGCCTGTTCCCACTGGCAATGAAATGCCAGCCATGTCTGTATCCACTGGCACGCTGCCAGCCATGCCTGTTATCACTGGTAATGAAAAGCCAGCCATGCCTGTTCCCACTGGCGGTGAAATGCCAGCCATGTCTGTATCCACTGGCACGCTGCCAGCCATGCCTGTTCTCACTGGTAATGAAAAGCCAGCTATGCCTGTTCCCACTGGCAATGAGATGCCAGCCATGTCTGTGTCTACCGGCACGAAGCCAGCCATGTCTGTATCTACTGGCACGATGCCAGCCATGTCTGTATCTACTGGCACGATGCCAGCCATGTCTGTATCTACTGGCACGAAGCCAGCCATGTCTGCATCCACTGGCACGAAGCCAGCCATGTCTGTATCCACTGGCACGAAGCCAGCCATGTCTGTATCCACTGACACAAAGCCAGCCATGTTTGTATCTACTGGCATGAAGCCAGCTATGTCTGTATCCACTGGCACGCTGCCAGCCATGCCTGTTCTTACTGGTAATGAAATGCCAGCCATGTCTGTAGCTACTGGCACGAAGCCAGCCATGTCTGTTCCACTGGCAATGAAAAGCCAGCCATGTCCGCTTCCCCTGGCAAAAAGCCAGCCATGTCTGTATCTACTGGCATGAACCAGCCATGTCTGTATCTATTGGCACGAAGCCAGCTATGTCTGTATCCACTGGCACGCTGCCAGCCATGCCTGTTCTTACTGGTAATGAAATGCCAGCCATGTCTGTAGCTACTGGCACGAAGCCAGCCATGTCTGTTCCACTGGCAATGAAAAGCCAGCCATGTCCGCTTCCCCTGGCAAAAAGCCAGCCATGTCTGTATCTACTGGCATGAAACCAGCCATGTCTGTATCTATTGGCACGAAGCCAGCTATGTCTGTATCCACTGGCACGCTGCCAGCCATGCCTGTTCTTACTGGTAATGAAATGCCAGCCATGTCTGTAGCTACTGGCACGAAGCCAGCCATGTCTGTTCCCACTGGCAATGAAAAGCCAGCCATGTCCGCTTCCCCTGGCAAAAAGCCAGCCATGTCTGTATCTACTGGCATGAAACCAGCCATGTCTGTATCTATTGGCACGAAGCCAGCTATGTCTGTATCACTGGCACGCTGCCAGCCATGCCTGTTCTTACTGGTAATGAAATGCCAGCCATGTCTGTAGCTACTGGCACGAAGCCAGCCATGTCTGTTCCCACTGGCAATGAAAAGCCAGCCATGTCCGCTTCCCCTGGCAAAAAGCCAGCCATGTCTGTATCTACTGGCACGAACCCAGCCATGTCTGTATCCACTGGCACGAACCCAGCCATGTCTGTATCCACTGGCACGAAGCCAGCCATGTCTGTTCCCACTGGCACGATGTCAGCCATGTCTGTTCCCACTGGCACGATGCCAGCCATGTCTGCTTCCCCTGGCACGAAGCCAGCCATGTCTGCTTCCCCTGGCACGAAGCCAGCCACGTCTGCTTCCCCTGACACAAAGCCAGCCATGTCGGGTATTGGTAATGAGAAGCCAGCCATGTCGGGTACTGACAATATGTCATTTGTGATGCCTGAGGCTGGTACCTTGCCAGTGGTGTCCGGGACAAGCTGTATGTCAGCAATGACAGCTGCACCCAGGTTAGACGAGACAGCTGTGACCACGTTTTGTTATGAGGCCGATGTGCCTGGATTGGCACATGAGACCACTGTGCCCTTGCCCCACAGTGAGTCCAGTGTTGTCCCCACCATTGTCAAGCCTTGTGAGGTGGTCACAAAGTCTAAGAGAAGACAAGAAAAGGTGATCAACCCTAGCCAATCTGGTTCTGAAACTGCCACACTTTGTTCTGGTTCCATTGATACTACACCCTCTGAGTCCGAGGTTGCCTTACTCCGCACAGTAATCAGGGAAATTCAGCAAGCTGGTGGTTTAAAGGGTATTGAGATCCCTAAATCACATTGTGTTCCCACGGAATATATACGGACGCCTTCTGGCTTTTGGATGCGTGAGAGGCACTGGGTAGTGCTCCAGAGACACCCTGACATTCTGAAAGGGCTGTTGGAAGACTCTGATTCAGATGATCCACAATATACTCCTCCTGGGGAGAGGTGTAAGACTGTTGTGGCGCCAACTGTACCATGTCCTGGTGATGTCCCATATCCCGAGTGTTTACCAGTCATGCACACACCCTGTACTGTATTGGTCGGGGCCACGTTTAATGGCAAGGTCATTGTCTCTGGGGTAGACAGTAAGTCCACTGTGTCTTGTGGTTCCACTGTGAGTTGTAATATACAATCTCAGGGCAAGACTACTGTCACTGGATCTGGCAGTACCTCTATTGCCTCTATGTGCCATGGTGTGGACGGAACTCCTAGATCACGGTCCAGGAGACGCAAGAGGACTAACCATAAACAACTGGGGACTGATGATTCACTCCGTTCAAGGTCCAAGGTACTCATGCCATCGGACCCTCAGGTACGAGACCCTAGCCCGGTTGCCGAGGGTTGTGTACGGGCCTCTAATGGTGCAGTGATCTGCAGAGAGGACCTGGAGGTTTATGAAAGAGCTTTGCTTGCTCAGGCACAAACTGACTACTCTGAGTCTGAGCGGGATTCCAATGGGTACTGGTGACTGGTCTTATCCGTTTTCATGCCATCCATGTTTTCTTTCTTGGGTGCCCAGGAGGTCACCCGTAAGGGAGGGGGTTATGTCACGTCTCGGCCTTGCCCCCTGCTGGTGGTAGCAGGGATTCCTGTTGTTTTGTTTTCAGCCTGCAGGCCCTCTGTTGGGCTAATTGGTCTGCGGGCACATGACCTGTTCTGCCCTATAAGTACGACCAGGATTCCCCTTGATCCTTGGACCAGGATAGTCTTTCATACCTAGTCCCTGTATGCTGGTTTACTTTGATTTGCTGTGTATGACCTCTGGCTCATGTATTTAGGATCCCTCTCTTGCCTGACCCCTCTAGTATGATATTCCGTGTATGACCTTTGGCTCTTGTATTTGGATCTCTCTTCTGTCTGTCCCCTGTACTGTACCGTGCTTTGGTATCTGTATGCCTGCATTTATTGTCTGTCTGGTTTATGTTTTGTTCGTCTTGCAAACCTAGTCTAGTTAGTATTTCGAGACCACCTTTCAAGGATCTCAGTCAGGGCTTAGGGATCTTTCTAGTTTCTGTTAATATCTTGCTTTGTTCCCTGGAATCTGTATACCTGCATTTATTGTCTGTCTGGTTTATGTTTTGTTCGTCTTGCAAACCTAGCCTAGTTAGTATTTCGAGACCACCTTTCAAGGATCTCAGTCAGGGCTTAGGGATCTTTCTAGTTTCTGTTAATATCTTGCTTTGTTCCCTGGAATCTAGTTTCTGTTAATATCTTGCTTTGTTCCCTGGAAGCTGTATACCTGTCCTTAAGGCTTCATCTCTGCAGATTGGGGGTTCCCCCTCACCCTATAGGGGGCTCCCCGTTACAAATGTGTCATCTGTCTCTTTCAATAGGTTGTAAATCTGCTGTCTGTATCTTGTTTATCATCCCGATTACCATTGTCCGGCCTCATTAGAAATGTTACATAATGTTTAATTTAATTGTCTACCTAATGTAATTATGTTTCACATTCCATGAAGTAAAAGTTTGTCCAATTATCTGTTTCAGACTAATTTGGGCCCGCAAAAGTTTCTAGGGGGGAGGGGTTTTGTATATGTAAATGACCCATGTGTGACCGTATAAATATGTGTGTGTCCCTGATTAAAACCGTTCTATTCTGACCCTACATGCAGTCACGACTCATGGTTTGGGTAGCATTTGGGTAGCATAGCTATTTTCTGCTCGCTATTCCGACGAAAAGCTTCAGATCTACAGCCACGGCTTATTTCTGGGAGACGCTAGCAAGGCTCTCTGTGTACCTGTCTTTAAGCTGCGGCTAAGAACTGGGAGAAAGGCACGAAAGTAATGAAGGTAACACAGGGGTCCAGCAAGGAAGCGGCATTGGCAGATGTGACCCTGTTGGGGTACTGAGATCTGTTACAACGTAGACGAGGAAACTCCACATCATACTGGGAGAAAAGACGAGGAAACTCCACATCATACTGGGAGAAGAGACGAGGAAACTCCACATCATACTGGGAGAAGAGACGAGGAAACTCCACATCATACTGGGAGAAGTGACGAGGAAACTCCACATCATACTGGGAGAAGAGACGAGGAAACTCCACATCATACTGGGAGAAGAGACGAGGAAACTCCACATCATACTGGGAGAAGAGACGAGGAAACTCCACATCATACTGGGAGAAGAGACGGGGAAACTCCACATCATACTGGGAGAAGAGACGAGAAAACTCCACATCATACTGGGAGAAAAGACGAGGAAACTCCACATCATACTGGGAGAAGAGACGAGGAAACTCCACATCATACTGGGAGAAGAGACCAGGAAACTCCACATCATACTGGGAGAAGAGACCAGGAAACTCCACATCATACTGGGAGAAGAGACCAGGAAACTCCACATCATACTGGGAGAAGAGACCAGGAAACTCCACATCATACTGGGAGAAGAGACGAGGAAACTCCACATCATACTGGGAGAAGAGACCAGGAAAATCCACATCATACTGGGAGAAGAGACCAGGAAAATCCACATCATACTGGGAGAAGAGACCAGGAAACTCCACATCATACTGGGAGAAGAGACCAGGAAACGCCACATCATACTGGGAGAAGAGACCAGGAAACGCCACATCATACTGGGAGAAGAGACGAGGAAACTCCACATCATACTGGGAGAAGTGACGAGGAAACTCCACATCATACTGGGAGAAGAGACCAGGAAACTCCACATCATACTGGGAGAAGAGACGAGGAAACTCCACATCATACTGGGAGAAGTGACGAGGAAACTCCACATCATACTGGGAGAAGAGCCGAGGAAACTCCACATCATACTGGGAGAAGTGACGAGGAAACTCCACATCATACTGGGAGAAGAGACCAGGAAACTCCACATTATACTGGGAGAAGAGACGAGGAAACTCCACATCATACTGGGAGAAGAGACCAGGAAACTCCACATCATACTGGGAGAAGAGACCAGGAAACTCCACATCATACTGGGAGAAGAGACCAGGAAACTCCACATCATACTGGGAGAAGAGACGAGGAAACTCCACATCATACTGGGAGAAGAGACCAAGAAAATCCACATCATACTGGGAGAAGAGACCAGGAAAATCCACATCATACTGGAGAAGAGACCAGGAAACTCCACATCATACTGGAGAAGAGACCAGGAAACTCCACATCATACTGGGAGAAGAGACCAGGAAACGCCACATCATACTGGGAGAAGAGACCAGGAAACGCCACATCATACTGGGAGAAGAGACGAGGAAACTCCACATCATACTGGGAGAAGACGAGGAAACTCCACATCATACTGGAGAAGAGACCAGGAAACTCCACATCATACTGAGAAGAGACGAGGAAACTCCACATCATACTGGGAGAAGAGACGAGGAAACTCCACATCATACTGGGAGAAGAGCGAGGAAACTCCACATCATACTGGGAGAAGAGCCGAGGAAACTCCACATCATACTGGGAGAAGTGACGAGGAAACTCCACATCATACTGGGAGAAGAGACGAGGAAACTCCACATTATACTGGGAGAAGAGACGAGGAAACTCCACATTATACTGGGAGAAGAGACGAGGAAACTCCACATCATACTGGGAGAAGAGACCAGGAAACTCCACATCATACTGGGAGAAGAGACGAGGAAACTCCACATCATACTGGGAGAAGAGACCAGGAAACTCCACATCATACTGGGAGAAGAGGAGCCGGCGGTGAAAATATCTGCTCAATACGTCACAGAATGTCACAGACTGAGAGGAACATGAGAGATCCCCGACACGGACTCGCCCCCATCCCCCTTCACATTATCCCTTACCCCTGATAATGTCCATGGACTTGCCCATTCCCCCCCATATATGTCCCACTACCCCCCCCCTCCACCCCATATGCTTTAGCAATGATAAAATGTATTTGGTCCTGTCAATCAAGCTTATTTGAATTTGAGAGGATACAGGAGAGAGAGAGAGAGAGAGAGAGAGATGGATAGCGGCGACAGAGAGAGGGGACAAGAGAGAGGGACAAGAGAGAGGGACAAGAGAGAGACGGACAAGAGAGAGAGAGGGGGGAAAGGGACAGGAGAGAGGGACAGGAGAGAGGGGAGAGAGAGACGGGGAGACAGAGGGGAGGGAGGGACAAGAGAGAGGGGAGGGAGCGAGAGGGACAGGAGAGAGGGGAGAGAGAGGGACAGGAGAGAGGGGAGAGAGAGACGGGGAGACAGAGAGGGGAGACAGAGAGAGGGACAGGAGAGGGGAGATAGAGGGGCAGGATAGAGGGGGGGACAGGACAGAGGGGAGAGAGAGGGGGACAGGAGAGACAGAGAGAGGGGGGAAAAGACAGGGGAGAGAAGAGACAGGACAGGAGAGGAGAAAAATGGGAGCGAGGAGAGGAGTGGGAGACTGTTTAGAGGCGCGTTCAGTTGCTCAGCCGCAGCAAGTGCTAAGTTAGCAGTGCTGAGCCACAGAACGGCGTTCAGTGGCAAGTTGCTAATTTAGCACTTGCAGCGAGGTGGAGAGGTGTTTCAGTAGCTGAGTGTGAGGTGGAGAGGTGCTGCAGTAGCTGAGTGTGAGGTGGAGAGGTGCTGCAGTAGCTGAGTGTGAGGTGGAGAGGTGCTGCAGTAGCTGAGTGTGAGGTGGAGAGGTGCTGCAGTAGCTGAGTGTGAGGTGGAGAGGTGCTGCAGTAGCTGAGTGTGAGGTGGAGAGGTGCTGCAGTAGCTGAGTGTGAGGTGGAGAGGTGCTGCAGTAGCTGAGTGTGAGGTGGAGAGGTGCTGCAGTAGCTGAGTGTGAGGTGGAGCGGTGCTGCAGTAGCTGAGTGTGAGGTGGAGAGGTGCTGCAGTAGCTGAGTGTGAGGTGGAGAGGTGCTGCAGTAGCTGAGTGTGAGGTGGAGAGGTGCTGCAGTAGCTGAGTGTGAGGTGGAGAGGTGCTGCAGTAGCTGAGTGTGAGGTGGAGAGGTGCTGCAGTAGCTGAGTGTGAGGTGGAGCAGTGCTGCAGTAGCTGAGTGTGAGGTGGAGCAGTGCTGCAGTAGCTGAGTGTGAGGTGGAGAGGTGCTGCAGTAGCTGAGTGTGAGGTGGAGAGGTGCTGCAGTAGCTGAGTGTGAGGTGGAGAGGTGCTGCAGTAGCTGAGTGTGAGGTGGAGAGGTGCTGCAGTAGCTGAGTGTGAGGTGGAGAGGTGCTGCAGTAGCTGAGTGTGAGGTAGGAAAGATGTCCGCCTCCACGCAGCAAATAATCTAATAAGGAAATGTTCAGTTTAAAGGTCTCTGGAGCAAAACAGCAAATATTTTTTGGAACATGGTAAACATAGGGTTCCCACCTGTCTGGTTTTGACCCGGACTGTCCGGTTTTGGAGTCATGTGTCCGGGTTTGACACCCTCTGCCACTTGGACACATGACTCCGAGGCATCTCCGCCGCATACTTACATATCAGCGTTCCCCTGTCGCCGCCCGAGACGCAGCACGTCCGCACCGCTCACTGCCAGTTCCGTGCAGGCGCCACGGCTCACGTGACCTTTACGTGCACTCACGTGCGCTGGCTTCTGGCGTGCGTGCGACGATCCTGGACCTGCTTCCACCTCCTATCCCAAGACGAGTGCTCCTCTGGCTCCTGCTGGTCTCGTCCAGATCTACGTCTCAGGGTAGGGCGGCTCCAGTGATCACCGACTCCAAGACAAGTGTGCCTTAACCATCAGCCTTAACTACAATGTGCCAGCCATAATACCAGCGTGCCATAATAACAGCGTGCCAGCCATAATACCAGCGTGCCAGCCATAATACCAGCGTGCCAGCCATAATACCAGCGTGCCATAATAACAGCGTGCCATAATACCAGCGTGCCAGCCATAATACCAGCGTGCCATAATAACAGCGTGCCATAATACCAGCGTGCCAGCCATAATACCAGCGTGCCATAATAACAGCGTGCCAGCCATAATACCAGCGTGCCAGCCATAATACCAGCGTGCCAGCCATAATACCAGCGTGCCATAATAACAGCGTGCCATAATACCAGCGTGCCAGCCATAATACCAGCGTGCCATAATAACAGCGTGCCATAATACCAGCGTGCCAGCCATAATACCAGCGTGCCATAATAACAGCGTGCCAGCCATAATACCAGCGTGCCAGCCATAATACCAGCGTGCCAGCCATAATACCAGCGTGCCATAATAACAGCGTGCCATAATACCAGCGTGCCAGCCATAATACCAGCGTGCCATAATAACAGCGTGCCATAATACCAGCGTGCCAGCCATAATACCAGCGTGCCATAATACCAGCGTGCCAGCCATAATACCAGTGTGCCATAATACCAATGCGCCATAATACCAGCGCGCCATAATACCAGCGTGAAGCAAAAAGTGTGTATATAGATATAGATATATACAATTTAGTGCAGGCGCTACTGATTAAATAGAAATGAAGGTAAGATAAAGTGCTATTAAATAGTCAGATGCTGCCTGTAACATGGTTTAAAAAAACCACATATAAAACAACCAAAATATGGGTCATAAATAAAGGAGAATGTAGTAGACGGAACCATATGGCGAATCAATGGTGAATTGGCTAATGAGTGAACATGCATAGATTGGTGTCAATAATTCAGAAAAGTGCAGCAGTGCTTATTATCATTTCATCATTATTTCATATGTATAAAATTATCCCAAAAAAAGTCCAATGTAAAGTGAACCATAAAAAAGTGCTTGAGTGCGTAATTGTCCAATACTCGAGGGAAAAGGTTGGTCTTCTCTGAGGTGCTGATGTGGAATGCGTTTGTTGGTCAGTGTTTCTCATAAAGAATAATAATAGTGCAGATAATCACAGCAGAGTCGCTGGAAATACTGTAATAAGAGTATAGACCACTCACATTTATAAGAGCCTACAAGGGTCCCGGCTCTAGGAAATAAAGCCTCTGGGCATATACAGGGTGGCACTCCCCTTCTTTCCTCCGTGGTGGGCACTAAACAAATCAGAAAGAATCGGGAGACGGCACTCACCAATTCAGGAGCCTCACGATAATGGGCTCAATCGGCATAACGCTGGACACTCTTAAGGTGGAGACCCAGACCCCTTTACCTCTGCAGCATGCAATCCGTGTGTGGAGTTGAGTAAATAGGAGAAGGTGGACTATAAAAGGTTGCGCCATGCATAATACCAGCGCACCATAATACCAGCGCGCCATAATACCGGCGTGACATAATACCAATACGCCATAATACCAGCGCGCCATAATACCAGCGCGCCATAATACCGGCGTGACATAATACCAATACGCCATAATACCAGCGCAACATAATACCAGCGCGACATAATACCAGCGCGCCATAATACCAGCGCGACATAATACCAATACGCCATAATACCAGCGCGCCATAATACCAGCGCGCCATAATACCAGCGTGACATAATACCAATACGCCATAATACCGGCGTGACATAATACCAGCGCGACATAATACCAGCGCGCCATAATACCAGCGCGACATAATACCAATACGCCATAATACCAGCGCGCCATAATACCAGCGCGCCATAATACCGGCGTGACATAATACCAATACGCCATAATACCAGCGCGACATAATACCAGCGCGCCATAATACCAGCGCGACATAATACCAATACGCCATAATACCAGCGCGACATAATACCAGCGCACCATAATACCAGCGCGCCATAATACCGGCGTGACATAATACCAATACGCCATAATACCAGCGCGCCATAATACCAACGCGACATAATACCAGCGCGACATAATACCAGCGCACCATAATACCAGCGCGCCATAATACCGGCGTGACATAATACCAATACGCCATAATACCAGCGCGACATAATACCAGCGCGACATAATACCAGCGCGACATAATACCAACTCGACATAATACCAGCGCGCCATAATACCGGCGTGACATAATACCAATACGCCATAATACCAGCGCGCCATAATACCGGCGCGACATAATACCAACTCGACATAATACCAGCGCGACATAATACCAACTCGACATAATACCAGCGCGCCATAATACCAACTCGACATAATACCAGCGCGACATAATACCAGCGCGACATAATACCAACTCGACATAATACCGGCGTGACATAATACCGGCGTGACATAATACCAATACGCCATAATACCAGCGCGACATAATACCGGCGTGACATAATACCAATACGCCATAATACCAACGCGACATAATACCTGCGCGACATAATACCAGCGTGACATAATACCAACGCGACATAATACCAGCACGACATAATACCTGCGCCACTGGTGTATTTTGGCCTAGGCCAACAAGGCCTAGGCCTAGGGCGGCACTTAACAGGGGGCGGCGGCCCGCTGGGTGGCCCCATCCCTAAAAAAAATAAAAAATATGTTTTTTTTTTTTTTTTTTACTTTTGCAAACTATTTTACCAGGAGGGAAACATTGAGATGTCACTAATTTTCAAGTATGTCCTGGGTAGGCAAGGCCTAGGCTTTCACTTTCCAGGGGGCAGCAAAAAACCTCACCACTAAATGGGTTACTCACAGAGCACCGAAATGATGCCAACAATTTGGTGTTCTGTAGTTCCCTGCACTTCGGGGAATAAAATTTCCCCACCCTGCAGTGAATTCACCATTCACCGCAGGGTCCCCAAAGTGCAGGGAGTCGGCCGCTGAATGCTGCCACCGCAAACCCGTGGCCTGCTGTTTTCAAAAGAACTACTGAATGAAAATGTCTGGAATTTACATATAAGATCCTATGATTGATAATAAAAAGTTCTGTTACAGAAAAAGAAAAACCGCTATTAAAAAAAAAAAGGGGGGGGATTTTGCCAAAAGAAATCTCAAACTACTAAACGGTACTAAAAAAAAAATCAATAAATAAAGACTTTTTACTGCAGATTAAAATAAATGGTTTATTAGATATTGCATAAAAACGGGAATATTTTTAACATTGAAACCTATGGGGTTCGCCTGATAAACCTGAACCTGCTGATTGAAACCACCGAACATCAGGGCATTTCACTGCCATTTCTCTGCTGTTTGGTGTCTCTGAATAGATTAACCATTACTTCTCTATGGGGATTTGCACTGCCTTCAAACAGCACCGTACTTGCTGGCAGCTCGCCAAACTTGTGTGTCAGAATATCACGGAGCAGTGGTGTACTTAGGGGAGTGGCAGAGGGCGGGCCGCCCCAGGTACCAGTGATTATTGGGGTGTCATTAGGGGGTACTAGGAGGTGCCACTGTCACTGTGTGTCAGCTTTGAGCTGTGTTCTCAAACAATGAGCAGCGGAGCATGGCGTTTGCATACGGAATAATATTGAATAGAATAAAAATCCCCCTCTCCTCCCTCCATAGCTCCTCCCCTGCCCCGCAGCAGCTCTAGGAGAGGGGAGGGGGATGTGATTTGTGTCCAGAGAGAGAAGATGACAGTAAATGGCAGGTAAAGGGGGGGGGGTATCAGCAGAATATGAAGCCCTGTCTGCTTACTGCTGTTTAAAGTGGACCTTTCCTTAACCAGCACTGCAGTGATAGAAATTTGTCATTGATCTGCCTGGCTCCTGGTGAAGCTGCGTGCGTGCAGGTCACACTCAGTCCGGCCAGTCAGGTGGTACTGAGTCTCAGTACCACCTGACTGGCTGAACCACGTGACACGCACGCACGCAGCTGCCCGTCCTTTCGTTAACATGGACTGTCACTCTATTCTGGACTGAACACCCACCGGGAAGGGAATCAAAGCCACGGTGCACCCTCTGGCAGTGGCACCCCACTGCTGACAAGATGGCTCCACGCACAGGCACAGCCGCGATCCTAACGTGGCCTGGAGGGACCTCCTGCTGAGTCTGTACACAGTCCCTGCTGACTCTGCACACAGCCCTACTGCGGAGGCCGGTAAATGTAGAATAAATAATTGCTGTGTGCTCATATACACTCGGTTTGCTGGGAGTTTTATTGCAGTGGATTCTGATGCACTCATACACACCACACATTGCATTGCTGGGAGTTTTATTGCTGTGGATTCTGATACGCTGACACACACCACACATTGCATTGCTGGGAGTTTTATTGCAGTGGATTCTGATGCACTCATACACACCGCACATTGCATTGCTGGGAGTTTTATTGCTGTGGATTCTGATGCACTCATACACACCGCACATTGCATTGCTGGGAGTTTTATTGCTGTGGATTCTGATGCACTCATACACACCGCACATTGCATTGCTGGGAGTTTTATTGCTGTGGATTCTGATGCACTCATACACACCGCACATTGCATTGCTGGGAGTTTTATTGCTGTGGATTCTGTGATACACACTGCATATTACTGTGAGTTTTATTGCTGTGCAGTTCTGATATGCTCATACACAGTGCCCATTTCTGTGGGTTTTATTGCTGTGCAGCTCTGATATGCTCATACACAGTGCCCATTTCTGTGGGTTTTAGGCTGGGGTCAGACGAGCGTAGTGTTCACGTCCGTGATTGCGCCTAAAAGTACGTCCGTGATAGCATGAAAGTAAGTCCATTGGAGCCTGACACATGAAGTACGTCCGCACTGAACTGCGGACGCACAACGGCCGCCGCAAACGGACGCAGGTTAGGCAAGAACGTAATACTGCTAGAACGGACGTGCGTAGTGCGCTGCGTCCACAACGTCTGCATAGCTTTGTGTGTGAGTGATGGAGCGAGGTCAGACGGACTGCATTTATACGTCCAGCATTTTTGACGGACAGAATGTTTTTTCATTGTAATTTATTTTCCCTCCTACATCCGTCAAAAAATAACTTCAGTGAAAAAACGGACTGTGTGACCACTACTGCGTCATCCGTACTGACAATGTCCGTACTGCACGGACGTACAGTCCGTAGAAATCACGCTCGTCTGACCCCAGCCTTATTGCTGTGCAGCTCTGTGATACGCTCATATGTAGTGCACGTTTCTGTGGATTTTATTGTTCAACCAATTAGAGCGGCTGTGATCCCGTTTATTTGACATGCGTGGCTGTTTTTTGTAAAAATGCTTGAATTTAAACATTTCATAATTTTATTTATCTCAATAGATACATTTGAAATGGTATACAAAATATACAAGTAGGCACTTGGTATCCACTTTTAATATAAAGAGAGGAAAAGGCGGAGCTCTAAGAGGAAAAGGTGGAGCTTAAAGAGGAAGGGTGGGGATTAACCAGGAAGAGGTGTGCCCTTGACAGGAAGGGGTGCCTCAAATTTAAATTAGGAGGTGCACGAGTTTAGTCAGGCCTAGGGCAGCACAAAACCTAAATACACCACTGACCTGCGCGACATAATACCGGCGCGACATAATACCAACGCGACGTAATACCAACGCGACGTAATACCGGCGTGACATAATACCAACGCGACATAATACCAACGCGACGTAATACCGGCGTGACATAATACCGGCGCGACATAATACCAACGCGACATAATACCGGCGTGACGTAATACCGGCGTGACATAATACCAGCGCGACATAATACCAGCGCGACATAATACCAGCGCGACATAATACCAGCGCGACGTAATACCGGCGCGACGTAATACCGGCGTGACGTAATACCGGCGTGCCATAATACCAACGCGACGTAATACCAACGCGACGTAATACCGGCGTGACGTAATACCGGCGTGACATAATACCAACGCGACATAATACCAGCGCGACATAATACCAACGCGACATAATACCAACGCGACGTAATACCAACGCGACGTAATACCGGCGTGACGTAATACCGGCGCGACATAATACCGGCGCGACATAATACCAACGCGACATAATACCGGCGTGACATAATACCAACGCGACATAATACGGCGTGACATAATACCAACGCGACATAATACCGGCGTGACGTAATACCGGCGTGACATAATACCACGCGACATAATACCAGCGCGACATAATACCAGCGTGACATAATACCAACGCGACATAATACCGGCGTGACGTAATACCGGCGTGACATAATACCAGCGTGACGTAATACCGCGTGACGTAATACCGGCGTGACATAATACCAGCGCGACATAATACCAGCGCGACATAATACCAGCGCGACATAATACCTGCGCGACGTAATACCGGCGTGACGTAATACCGGCGTGCCATAATACCAACGCGACGTAATACCAACGCGACGTAATACCGGCGTGACGTAATACCGGCGTGACATAATACCAACGCGACATAATACCAGCGTGACATAATACCAACGCGACATAATACCAGCGCGACATAATACCAACGCGACATAATACCAACGCGACATAATACCAACGCGACATAATACCAACGCGACATAATACCAACGCGACATAATACCAACGCGACGTAATACCAACGCGACGTAATACCGGCGTGACGTAATACCGGCGCGACATAATACCAGCGCGACATAATACCAACGCGACATAATACCGGCGTGACATAATACCAACGCGACATAATACCGGCGTGACATAATACCAACGCGACATAATACCGGCGTGACGTAATACCGGCGTGACATAATACCAGCGCGACATAATACCAGCGCGACATAATACCAGCGTGACATAATACCAACGCGACATAATACCGGCGTGACGTAATACCGGCGTGACATAATACCAGCGTGACGTAATACCGGCGTGACGTAATACCGGCGTGACATAATACCAGCGCGACATAATACCAGCGCGACATAATACCAGCGCGACATAATACCTGCGCGACGTAATACCGGCGTGACGTAATACCGGCGTGCCATAATACCAACGCGACGTAATACCAACGCGACGTAATACCGGCGTGACGTAATACCGGCGTGACATAATACCAACGCGACATAATACCAGCGTGACATAATACCAACGCGACATAATACCAGCGCGACATAATACCAACGCGACATAATACCAACGCGACATAATACCAACGCGACATAATACCAACGCGACATAATACCGGCGTGACGTAATACCGGCGCGACATAATACCAACGCGACGTAATACCAACGCGACGTAATACCGGCGTGACATAATACCAACGTGACATAATACCAACGCGACATAATACCGGCGTGACATAATACCGGCGTGACGTAATACCGGCGTGACGTAATACCAGCGCGACATAATACCGGCGTGAAGTAATACCGGCGTGACATAATACCAACGCGACATAATACCGGCGTGACATAATACCGGCGTGACGTAATACCGGCGTGACGTAATACCAGCGCGACATAATACCGGCGTGAAGTAATACCGGCGTGACATAATACCAACACGACATAATACCAACGCGACATAATACCGGCGTGACGTAATACCAGCGCGACATAATACCAACGCGACGTAATACCGGCGTGACGTAATACCGGCGTGACGTAATACCGGCGTGACATAATACCAACGCGACATAATACCATCGCGACATAATACCAACGCGACATAATACCAACGCGACATAATACCAACGCGACATAATACCAACGCGACGTAATACCGGCGTGACGTAATACCGGCGCGACATAATACCAACGCGACGTAATACCGGCGTGACATAATACCAACGCGACATAATACCAACGCGACATAATACCGGCGTGACATAATACCGGCGTGACGTAATACCGGCGTGACGTAATACCAGCGCGACATAATACCGGCGTGACGTAATACCAACGCGACATAATACCGGCGTGACATAATACCGGCGTGACATAATACCGGCGTGACGTAATACCGGCGTGACGTAATACCAGCGCGACATAATACCGGCGTGACGTAATACCGGCGTGACATAATACCAACGCGACATAATACCATCGCGACATAATACCAACGCGACATAATACCAACGCGACATAATACCAACGCGACATAATACCGGCGTGACGTAATACCGGCGCGACATAATACCAACGCGACGTAATACCGGCGTGACATAATACCAACGCGACATAATACCAACGCGACATAATACCGGCGTGACATAATACCGGCGTGACGTAATACCGGCGTGACGTAATACCGGCGTGACGTAATACCAACGCGACATAATACCGGCGTGACATAATACCGGCGTGACATAATACCGGCGTGACGTAATACCGGCGTGACGTAATACCAGCGCGACATAATACCGGCGTGAAGTAATACCGGCGTGACATAATACCAACACGACATAATACCAACGCGACATAATACCGGCGCGACATAATACCAACGCAACGTAATACCGGCGTGACATAATACCAACGCGACATAATACCGGCGTGACGTAATACCAGCGCGACATAATACCGGCGTGACGTAATACCGGCGTGACATAATACCAACACGACATAATACCAGCGCGACATAATACCAACGCGACATAATACCGGCGTGACGTAATACCAGCGCGACATAATACCGGCGTGACGTAATACCGGCGTGACATAATACCAACACGACATAATACCAACGCGACATAATACCGGCGTGACATAATACCGGCGTGACATAATACCGGCGTGACATAATACCGGCGTGACGTAATACCGGCGTGACGTAATACCAACGCGACATAATACCGGCGTGACGCAATACCAGCGCGACATAATACCGGCGTGACGTAATACCGGCGTGACGTAATACCAACGCGACATAATACCGGCGTGACGTAATACCGGCGTGACATAATACCGGCGTGACGTAATACCGGCGTGACGTAATACCGGCGCGACATAATACCGGCGTGAAGTAATACCGGCGTGAGGTAATACCGGCGTGACGTAATACCGGCGTGACGTAATACCGGCGTGAAGTAATACCGGCGCGATGTAATACCGGCGCGACGTAATACCGGCGCGACGTAATACCGGCGCGACGTAATACCGGCGCGAAGTAATACCGGCGCGACGTAATACCGGCGCGACGTAATACCGGCGCGACGTAATACCGGCGCGACGTAATACCGGCGTGACATAATAAATGGCCGCCCGAAGCCGCGCCTGGAGTGTTGGGGTTCGGCTGGAAGGAGGCGGCAGCTCCAGGTAAACGCTAATAAAATGGATTTTGCAGCACTTTTCATTCAGCTTCCATACTCACAGCCAAAGCGTTCAGTGACACTGCTGCAGCAAACTGAGCCGCTGCAATGGAGCAATTCAGCAGCTGCTGAGGAACTGAACCCGCCTCTGGGTGAGGTGGAATGGAAACCGGTTTACCCCTCCAACATACACACACACCCCCCTCCTCTCCTCCCATCATGCCCCGGGGCTCACATTACGGGCACGGTGGGTGAACCAGCTCAGTGTTGTTGCCCTCACTAAAGATGGCGCCGATGAATCAGGGCCTGGAAACTCCATCTCCCATCACGCCGTGTTTCCGGCTGGTGACGTCATAATACGTGTGCCGGAAGTGTGGTGTTGCAGTTCCGGTGAGAGAGAAGGCGGCGGCGGCCGGTGTTTTGTGTCCCCGGGATCCAGGAGCTACGCGGTAATGACGTCTGCTGGTGTCACAACCTGACAGGTGACGTCACAACAATCCTGTAGCGACCATCCGTGTAGGAAGGGGCGGGGTTTCCTTTTACTGCATCACCCCCAGCAGCCAATCAGAGGGGAGAGCACACAGTCTATGACATCACTCAGCTCACACGTCACTCACTCAGGGGGGGTCCACTCATTGGGGGGGGGGGGGGGGGTCTTAGGTTGAGTTTTATGGGTGCTGAGTCGCAGGGTCAGTTGGGTAGGAGGGGCTGTCGCGGGGCGGGCCGGAGGGGGTCGGTCGGTTGGTGGGTGGGTAGGAGGGGGCTGTCGCGGGGCGGGCCGGAGGGGGGGTCGGTCGGTCGGTTGGTGGGTAGGAGGGGGCTGTCGCGGGGCGGGCCGGAGGGGGGGGGTCGGTCGGTCGGTCGGTCGGTTGGTGGGTAGGAGGGGGCTGTCGCGCGGCGGGCCGGAGGGGTCGGTCGGTCGGTCGGTTGGTGGGTAGGAGGGGGCTGTCGCGGGGCGGGCCGGAGGGGGTCGGTCGGGTCGGCGGTTGGTGGGTAGGAGGGGGCTGTCGCGGGGCGGGCCGGAGGGGGTCGGTCGGTCGGTTGGTGGTAGGAGGGGCTGTCGCGGGGCGGGCCGGAGGGGGGGGGTCGGTCGGTTGGTGGTGGGTAGGAGGGGGCTGTCGCGGGGCGGGCCGGAGGGGGTCGGTCGGTCGGTTGTGGGTAGGAGGGGGCTGTCGCGGGGCGGGCCGGAGGGGGGGGTCGGTCGGTTGGTGGGTAGGAGGGGGCTGTCGCGGGGCGGGCCGGAGGCGGTCGGTCGGTCGGTTGGTGGGTAGGAGGGGGCTGTCGCGGGGCGGGCCGGAGGGGGTCGGTCGGTCGGTTGGTGGGTAGGAGGGGGCTGTCGCGGGGCGGGCTGGAGGGGGTCGGTTGGTGGGTAGGAGGGGGCTGTCGCGGGGCGGGCCGGAGGGGGTCGGTTGGTGGGTAGGAGGGGGCTGTCGCGGGGCGGGCCGGAGGGGTCGGTCGGTGGGTAGGAGGGGCTGTCGCGGGGGGGCCGGAGGGGGTCGGTCGGTTGGTGGGTAGGAGGGGGCTGTCGCGGGGCGGGCCAGTTGGTGGGTAGGAGGGGGCTGTCGCGGGGCGGGCCGGAGGCAGTCGGTCGGTTGGTGGGTAGGAGGGGCTGTCGCGGGGCGGGCCGGAGGGGGTCGGTCGGTTGGTGGGTAGGAGGGGGCTGTCGCGGGGCGGGCCGGAGGGGGTCGGTCGTCGGTTGGTGGTAGGAGGGGGCTGTCGCGGGGCGGGCCGGAGGGGGTCGGTCGGTTGGTGGGTAGGAGGGGGCTGTCGCGGGGCGGGCCGGAGGGGGTCGGTCGGTTGGTGGGTAGGAGGGGGCTGTCGCGGGGCGGGCCGGAGGGGGTCGGTCGTTGGTGGGTAGGAGGGGGCTGTCGCGGGGCGGCGCGGCGGAGGGGGTCGGTCGGTGGGTAGGAGGGGGCTGTCGCGGGGCGGGCCGGAGGGGGTCGGTCGGTTGGTGGGTAGGAGGGGGCTGTCGCGGGGCGGGCCGGAGGGGGTCGGTCGGTTGGTGGGTAGGAGGGGGCTGTCGCGGGGCGGGCCGGAGGGGTCGGTCGGTTTGGTGGGTAGGAGGGGGCTGTCGCGGGGCGGGCCGGAGGGGGTCGGTCGGTTGGTGGGTAGGAGGGGGCTGTCGCGGGGCGGGCCGGAGGGGGTCGGTCGGTCGGTTGGTGGGTAGGAGGGGGCTGTCGCGGGGCGGGCCGGAGGGGGTCGGTCGGTCGTCGTTGGTGGGTAGGAGGGGGCTGTCGCGGGGCGGGCCGGAGGGGGTCGGTCGGTTGGTGGGTAGGAGGGGGCTGTCGGCGGGGCGGGCCGGAGGGGGTCGGTCGGTTGGTGGTAGGAGGGGGCTGTCGCGGGGCGGGCCGGAGGGGGTCGGTCGGTTGGTGGGTAGGAGGGGGCTGTCGCGGGGCGGGCCGGAGGGGGTCGGTCGGTTGGTGGGTAGGAGGGGGCTGTCGCGGGGCGGGCCGGAGGGGGTCGGTCGGTTGGTGGGTAGGAGGGGGCTGTCGCGGGGCGGGCCGGAGGGGGTCGGTCGGTTGGTGGGTAGGAGGGGGCTGTCGCGGGGCGGGCGGAGGGGGTCGGTCGGTTGGTGGGTAGGAGGGGGCTGTCGCAGGGCCGGCCGGAGGGGGTCAGTTGGTGGGTAGGAGGGGGCTGTCGCGGGGCGGAGGGGGTCGGTCGGTTGGTGGGTAGGAGGGGGCTGGGGCGGAGGGGGTCGGTTGGTGGGTAGGAGGGGGCTGTCGCGGGGCGGAGGGGGTCGGTCGGTTGGTGGGTAGGAGGGGGCTGTCGCGGGGCGGAGGGGGTCGGTCGGTTGGTGGGTAGGAGGGGGCTGTCGCGGGGCGGAGGGGGTCGGTCGGTTGGTGGTAGGAGGGGGCTGTCGCGGGCGGAGGGGGTCGGTTGGTGGGTAGGAGGGGGCTGTCGCAGGGCGGAGGGGGTCGGTTGGTAGGTAGGAGGGGGCTGTCGCGGGGCGGCCGGAGGGGGTCGGTTGGTGGGTAGGAGGGGGCTGTCGCGGGGCGGAGGGGGTCGGTTGGTGGGTAGGAGGGGCTGTCGCGGGGCGCCGGGGGGTCGGTTGGTGGGTAGGAGGGGGCTGTCGCGGGGCCGGCCGGAGGGGGTCGGTTGGTGGGTAGGAGGGGGCTGTCGCAGGGCGGAGGGGGTCGGTTGGTGGGTAGGAGGGGGCTGTCGCGGGGCCGGCCGGAGGGGGTCGGTTGGTGGGTAGGAGGGGGCTGTCGTGGGCCGGAGGGGGTCGGTTGGTGGGTATGAGGGGGCTGTCGTGGGCCGGAGGGGGTCGGTTGGTGGGTAGGAGGGGGCTGTCGCGGGACGGAGGGGGTCGGTTGGTGGGTAGGAGGGGGCTGTCGCGCGGGGCGGAGGGGGTCGGTTTGGTGGGTAGGAGGGGGCTGTCGCGGGGCGGGCCGGAGGGGGTCGGTTGGTGGGTAGGAGGGGGCTGTCGCGGGCGGGCCGGAGGGGGTCGGTTGGTGGGTAGGAGGGGGCTGTCGCGGGGCGGGCCGGAGGGGGTCGGTTGGTGGGTAGGAGGGGGCTGTCGCGGGGCGAGGGGTCGGTCGGTTGGTGGGTAGGAGGGGGCTGTCGCGGGCGGAGGGGGTCGGTCGGTTGGTGGGTAGGAGGGGGCTGTCGCGGGGCGGAGGGGGTCGGTCGTTGGTGGGTAGGAGGGGGCTGTCGCGGGGCGGAGGGGGTCGGTTGGTGGGTAGGAGGGGGCTGTCGCAGGGCGGAGGGGGTCGGTTGGTGTAGGTAGGAGGGGGCTGTCGCGGGGCCGGCCGGAGGGGGTCGGTTGGTGGTAGGAGGGGGCTGTCCGGGGCGGAGGGGGTCGGTTGGTGGGTAGGAGGGGGCTGTCGCGGGGCCGGCCGGAGGGGTCGGTTGGTGGGTAGGAGGGGGCTGTCGCAGGGCGGTCCGGAGGGGGTCGGTTGGTGGGTAGGAGGGGGCTGTCGTGGGCCGGAGGGGGTCGGTTGGTGGGTAGGAGGGGGCTGTCGTGGGCCGGAGGGGGTCGGTTGGTGGGTAGGAGGGGCTGTCGCGGGACGGAGGGGGTCGGTTGGTGGGTAGGAGGGGGCTGTCGCGGGGCGGAGGGGGTCGGTTGGTGGGGTAGGGGGGGCTGTCGCGGGGCGGCCGGAGGGGGTCGGTTGGTGGGTAGGAGGGGGCTGTCGCGGGGCGGGCCGGAGGGGGTCGGTTGGTGGGTAGGAGGGGGCTGTCGCGGGGCGGGCCGGAGGGGGTCGGTTGGTGGGTAGGAGGGGGCTGTCGCGGGGCGGCCGGAGGGGGTCGGTCGGTGTGGTGGGTAGGAGGGGGCTGTCGCGGGGCGGGCCGGGGGGGTCGGTCGGGTTGGGGGTGGAGGGGGCTGTCGCGGGGCGGAGGGGGTCGGTTGGTGGGTAGGAGGGGGCTGTCGCAGGGCCGGCCGGAGGGGGTCGGTTGGTGGGTAGGAGGGGACTGTCGCGGGGCGGAGGGGGTCGGTTGGTGGGTAGGAGGGGCTGTCGCGGGGCGGAGGGGGTCGGTCGGTTGGTGGGTAGGAGGGGGCTGTCGCGGGGCGGAGGGGGTCGGTCGGTTGGTGGGTAGGAGGGGGCTGTCGCGGGGCGGAGGGGTCGGTCGGTTGGTGGGTAGGAGGGGGCTGTCGCGGGGCGGAGGGGCGGTCGGTTGGTGGGTAGGAGGGGGCTGTCGCGGGGCGGAGGGGGTCGGTCGGTTTGGTGGGTAGGAGGGGGCTGTCGCGGGGCGGAGGGGGTCGGTTGGTGGGTAGGAGGGGGCTGTCGCAGGGCGGAGGGGGTCGGTTGGTAGGTAGGGGGGGCTGTCGCGGGGCGGCCGAGGGGGTCGGTTGGTGGTAGGAGGGGGCTGTCGCGGGGCGGAGGGGGTCGGTTGGTGGGTAGGAGGGGGCTGTCGCGGGGCCGGCCGGAGGGGGTCGGTTGGTGGGTAGGAGGGGGCTGTCGCAGGGCGGAGGGGGTCGGTTGGTGGGTAGGAGGGGGCTGTCGCGGGGCGGGCCGGAGGGGGTCGGTTGGTGGGTAGGAGGGGGCTGTCGCGGTGCTAGTCACACACAGTACCGTCGTTGTTCCTCACTCTCCTTGCGATTTGACCCTGGGAGTTGTAGTTTTCCGTGTCCAGGTGCAGATCCTGTGTGGGTGGGACGCGCCTTCCCCTGACGCCGTTCTTCCCCTGACGCCGTTCTTCCCCCTGACGCCGTTCTTCCCCCTGACGCCGTTCCTTCCCCTGACGCCGTTCTTCCCCCTGAGCCGTTCTTCCCCCTGACGCCGTTCTTCCCCTGAACGCCGTTCTTCCCCCTGACGCCGTTCTTCCCCTGACGCCGTTCTTTCCCCCTGACGCCGTTCTTCCCCTGACGCCGTTCTTCCCCCTGACGCCGTTCTTCCCCTGTGCCGCCGTTCTTCCCCCCTGACGAGCCGTTCTTCCCCTGACGCGTTCTTCCCCCTGACGCCGTTCTTCCCCCTGACGCCGTTCTTCCCCCTGACGCCGTTCTTCCCCCTGACGCCGTTCTTCCCCTGACCGCCGTTCTTCCCCTGACGCCGTTCTTCCCCCTGAACGCCGTTCTTCCCCTGACGCCGTTCTTTCCCTGACGCCGTTCTTCCCCTGACGCCGTTCTTCCCCCTGACGCCGTTCTTCCCCCTGACGCCGTTCTTCCCCCTGACGCCGTTCTTCCCCCTGACGCCGTTCTTCCCCCTGACGCCGTTCTTCCCCCTGACGCCGTTCTTCCCCCTGACGCCGTTCTTCCCCCTGACGCCGTTCTTTCCCCTGACGCCGTTCTTTCCCCTGACGCGTTCTTTTCCCTGACGCCGTTCTTTCCCCTGACGCCGTTCTTTCCCCTGACGCCGTTCTTTCCCCTGACGCCGTTCTTTCCCCTGACGCCGTTCTTCCCCCTGACGCCGTTCTTCCCCTGCAGACAGGATTGTACGAGGATCTTCTTCGCTCTTCGACGTGAATACTGGACCAGGATCCAGGAAACCTCGAGGCGGTGAAGGTTTGGAATCCCACCTGGGCGATGGACCGGGCGACGGACCGGCCGCTGAGCAGACAGGTGAGAGACGTCACATGACGAGGCCTAACGTGAGCATGGCCAGGTTTTCATAAGATCTCCACAAAGTGCGATCCCGGACTGTCAAACTCCGACCCCTGAGATGTCCCTGAACTACAACTCCCATGATTCTCTGGCCCTTTGTGGCATTCAGTGCATTGTGGGAGTTTTAGGCGTTTGAGATCTCTAGTGGAAGAGAATCCTAACACCACGTGGAAGCTTGGACTGGCCATTGGATAAACCAGGTAAAGGCCCCGTGGCCACCGGCTGCAGAGCCACCTGGAGGATGGAAGGTGCTTCCCATGTGATGGTGGTGAGGTCAGAGCTGGGAGCACACGGGCCGCTCTTTAAGGGATTCTACATACCGTGACTGGCCAATCATAGGGGGAGGGGCAATAACCACACGGGGCATTAAACTTCTCAGAGCAGGACAGTAAGAGGAGGATGGGGGAGTCCTCGGCCAGCGGCATAGACCATCATGCAGTCCATGTAACGGCCGAGCACCTCTGATACAGCCAGTGAAGCCATCGCTTACAGCCTCCCTCCCCCACCGTGCAGTGACTCATTCCTCTTCCACTGCGTCCGACGACCACTGGACGAACTCAGACCATGATATGCCACTACGACAGACTAGCGTCCAAACCACGGAGCCGTCCTGGGTGCTGAAACCTGGTCTTTGCATCAAGCACAGGGTTTGTTTCTCTCGTTCGGGGCCCGTCCATCTAGATCCTCTACAGACTCTTCCAGTGGACAACCCTGATTGGCCGATGGCACTGTCTGTAGATGGACGAACAAGTCATTCATCCGATTACGGACCCAGTGGACGGGCGGCATGGAGGTGACCGTGTGTGTGCGCGTCTCTGTGTGTGTGCGCGTCTCTGTGTGTGTGCGCGTCTGTGTGTGTGTGCGCGTCTGTGTGTGTGTGCGCGTCTCTGTGTGTGTGCGCGTCTGTGTGTGTGTGCGCGTCTCTGTGTGTGTGCGCGTCTCTGTGTGTGCGCGTCTGTGTGTGTGTGCGCGTCTGTGTGTGTGCGCGTCTCTGTGTGTGCGCGTCTGTGTGCGCGTCTGTGTGTGTGCGCGTCTGTGTGTGTGCGCGTCTGTGTGTGCGCGCGTCTCTGTGTGCGCGCGCGTCTCTGTGTGCGCGCGCGTCTCTGTGTGCGCGCGCGTCTCTGTGCGCGCGCGTCTCTGTGTGCGCGCGCGTCTCTGTGTGCGCGCGCGTCTCTGTGTGCGCGCGCGTCTCTGTGTTCTCTGTGTGCGCGCGCGTCTCTGTGTGCGCGCGCGTCTCTGTGTGCGCGCGCGTCTCTGTGTGCGCGCGCGTCTGTGTGTGCGCGCGCGTCTCTGTGTGCGCGCGCGTCTGTGTGCGCGCGCGTCTCTGTGTGCGCGCGCGTCTGTGTGTGTGTGCGCGTGTCTGTGTGTGTGCGCGTCTGTGTGTGTGCGCGCGTCTGTGTGTGCGCGCGTCTGTGTGTGCGCGTCTGTGTGCGCGTCTGTGTGTGCGCGTCTGTGTGTGCGCGTCTGTGTGTGCGCGTCTGTGTGTGCGCGTCTCTGTGTGTGCACATCTCGTGTGTGCGCGTCTTTGTTGTGTGCGCGTCTTTGTGTGTGTGCGCGTCTGTGTGTGCGCGCGTCTGTGTGCGCGCGTCTGTGTGTGCGCGTCTCTGTGTGTGTGCGCGCGTCTGTGTGTGTGCGCGTCTCTGTGTGTGTGCGCGCGTTCTGTGTCTGTGTGTGTGCGCGTCTGTGTGTGTGCGCGTCTGTGTGTGTGCGCGTCTGTGTGTGTGCGCGTCTGTGTGTGCGCGTCTGTGTGTGGCGCGTCTGTGTGTGCGCGTCTGTGTGTGCGCGTCTGTGTGTGCGCATGCGTGTGTGCGCGTCTCTCTGCGCGTCTGTGTGTGCACGTCTGTGTGTGCGTCTCTGTGTGTGTGCGCGTCTCTGTGTGTGTGCGCGTCTCTGTGTGTGTGCGCGTCTCTGTGTGTGTGCCGCGTCTCTGTGTGTGTGCGCGCGTTCTGTGTGTGTGCGCGCGTCTGTGTGTGTGCGCGTCTGTGTGTGCGCGTTCTGTGTGTGTGCGCGTCTGTGTGTGTGCATGCGTGTGTGCGCGTTCTCTCTGCGCGTCTGTGTGTGCACGTCTGTGTGTGTGCGTCTCTGTGTGTGTGTGCGTCTCTGTGTGTGTGCGCGTCTCTGTGTGTGTGCGGTCGTCTCTGTTGTGCGCGTCTCTGTGTGTGTGCGCGTCTCTGTGTGTGTGCGCGTCTCTGTGTGTGTGCGCGTCTCTGTGTGTGCGCATGCGTGTGTGTGCGCGCGTCTGTGTGTGTGCATGCGTGTGTGCGCGTCTCTCTGCGCGTCTGTGTGTGCACGTATGTGTGTGCGTGTCTCTGTGTGTGCGCGCGTCTGTGTGTGTGGGCGCGCGTGTGTGTCTTTCTGTGTCTGCGCATGTGTGTGTGTGTGTGTGTGTGTGCACCAACTGATAAAAACACAAATATAAAATAAAGTGAACAGTGGAGATAAACGAATACTTTATACATGAGACAACAAAAGTGTCTGTCTCTCTGTGTCTGTCTCTCTGTGTCTGTCTCTCTGTGTCTGTCTCTCTCTGTCTCTGTGTCTGTCTCTCTGTGTCTGTCTCTCTGTGTCTGTCTCTCTGTGTCTGTCTCTCTCTGTCTCTCTCTGTCTGTCTCTCTGTCTCTGTGTCTGTCTCTCTGTCTCTCTGTGTCTGTCTCTCTGTGTCTGTCTCTCTGTCTCTCTGTGTCTATCTCTCTGTCTCTCTGTGTCTATCTCTCTGTCTCTCTGTGTCTGTCTCTCTGTCTCTCTGTGTCTGTCTCTCTCTGTCTCTCTGTGTCTGTCTCTCTCTGTCTCTCTGTGTCTGTCTCTCTGTGTCTGTCTCTCTGTGTCTGTCTCTCTCTGTCTCTCTGTGTCTGTCTCTCTCTGTCTCTGTGTCTGTCTCTCTGTGTCTGTCTCTCTCTGTCTCTCTGTGTCTGTCTCTCTCTGTCTCTGTGTCTGTCTCTCTGTCTCTCTGTGTCTGTCTCTCTGTGTCTGTCTCTGTCTCTCTGTGTCTGTCTCTCTGTGTCTGTCTCTCTGTGTCTGTCTCTCTGTGTCTGTCTCTCTGTGTCTCTCTCTGTGTCTCTGTGTGTCTGTCTCTGTGTGTCTGTCTCTGTGTGTCTGTCTCTGTGTGTCTGTCTCTGTGTGTCTGTCTCTGTGTGTCTGTCTCTGTGTGTCTGTCTCTGTGTGTCTGTCTCTCTGTCTCTGTGTGTCTGTCTCTCTGTCTCTGTGTGTCTGTCTCTCTGTCTCTCTGTGTCTCTCTGTCTCTCTGTGTCTGTCTCTCTGTCTCTGTGTCTGTCTCTCTGTCTCTCTGTGTCTGTCTCTCTGTCTCTCTGTGTCTGTCTCTCTGTCTCTCTGTGTCTGTCTCTCTGTGTCTGTCTCTCTGTGTCTGTCTCTCTGTGTCTGTCTCTCTGTGTCTGTCTCTCTGTGTCTGTCTCTGTGTCTGTCTCTCTGTCTCTCTGTGTCTATCTCTCTGTCTCTCTGTGTCTGTCTCTCTGTGTCTATCTCTCTGTCTCTCTGTGTCTGTCTCTCTGTGTCTATCTCTCTGTCTCTCTGTGTCTATCTCTCTGTCTCTCTGTGTCTATCTCTCTGTCTCTCTGTGTCTGTCTCTCTGTGTCTGTCTCTCCTGTGTCTGTCTCTCCTGTGTCTGTCTCTCCTGTGTCTGTCTCTCCTGTGTCTGTCTCTCCTGTGTCTGTCTCTCCTGTGTCTGTCTCTCCTGTGTCTGTCTCTCCTGTGTCTGTCTCTCCTGTGTCTGTCTCTCCTGTGTCTGTCTCTCCTGTGTCTGTCTCTCTGTGTCTCTGTGTGTGTGTCTCTGTGTCTCTGTGTCTCTGTGTCTCTGTGTGTTATACTGCAGTACCTGGTGATTGTGCAGTGTGTGTATATATTATATTCTCCAGCCAACAGGTTTAGAAGCTTAAAGCAGCCGCCTGTAAATCCAAACATAGTTTTTACCAAAATTTAACCCCTTGTAGTTTCTAATGACTCTTAACCCTTTCAGCAGTTTTCAGGCCATTTAAGATTCTTCAAGTTTTTTTTTAACCCCGGGCTCTGTTAAAAATGATGGGATTTTAGTTCACAATATACGGCCATAAGTTGCTCCAGCCTGTCCCACCGCCAGCCTGTCCCACCGCCAGTGTGTCCCACCTTCCACAGGTCCTGCTGTACATCACCTAATGACTCCTTCATTGCACCAGGCAGGGCAATTCAGGGGTGGGCGAATTTTGTATAGCCCAACGCCCCAGACAACTAGATCCAGGCACTGGGAAACTGTGGGAACTGGCAGGCTGGTCTCTGATCGCTGCACTGATCGGCTCCGGGATGCGTTCTGGCACGGCTTGCCAGTGTTTCAGATCCTTCGCAGCGCCGGAGGGAGCTGATTGGTCACTGGTGAGCCAATGAAAATCAGGCTTCAAGCTCGGCGTAGGAGCTCCCTCTACTGGTCGAGCGGGCGATTTTAAAAGTGTCTGTCACTGGGAGATTTATAGCCTGGCAGGAGCTTAATAATGTCCCCGGGTAAGAGGGGGAGGGGTGCAGGAGAGGGCAACTTCATATTCTAGAAGAGGGGACGGGGAAATGACATGACCTTGATAAAGTGCCGACATATTCAGCCGTAACCCAGGAACCTGTTGGTTTGTATCTGATATGAAGGACGGCTCCAGAGCTTCTGGTCACAGACCTTTTGGAAAGGGTTAAAAGCCGTTTTCTTGGAACTTTATGGGGTTTATCACACGATGTCCTGAGGGATTGGTCTTTCTTTTTTGTTCAGGAACCAAGTGAGTTTGAGGAGGTGGCCGTTTACTTCTCCCAGGAGGAGTGGGACTGTTTAAAGGAAGAAGAGAAGGAGCTTTACAGGGATGTGATGATGGAGAATTACCAGACCCTATGCTCTCTGGGTAAGTCCATACGTGCATCTCCAGAAAAACTCGATTTTGATTTGGAAATGTCTTTCTTCTGTACGTATCGTGTAATGGTTTTGTTTCTTGCCTTTTATGCGCATTCAGGGTGCGTGGATGCTACTCCGTCCATTATATCGGTGATTGAGAATGGAGATGAGCCGTGCGTGCCAGATCAGAAGCTGGCTGAGGAGCCCAAGCTCGAGTCAGGTCAGTGATAACTCGTAAGAAGCTGAGTGATGGGGCAGTTGTGACTGGGTGGGTGGGAGGGTCTAACAGAGGCAGTATCAGACCTGAAGTCACGTAGGAATGAGGGGCCAGGCCCTTGAAGAAGGGGAGTTTGTCCACATGTTACACCAGATCACAGGCCATCTCTACTTGGTTTTATTGTGGTTTTGCTGTCAGGGCTCACGTTTTTGGGTGGCTGTTTTTCCCCTCTTACTTGGATCTTTCGTCTCCAGTCTTCTTCTTGAATCCGTTGTCCCGTAAACGTCTGTGGTGGTTCTGGAAGCTCTGCTCAATGTTCCTCTTGATGTGCTCTGTGAAACACTAGTACTGTGCACGCACACCAGGGGACACGGACGTGGCCAAGCTTAGTATATTATGGGCTGCCTCTTCCTTGCTATGTTTTGGGATCCGTCCACCTTTTTATTAGCCGGTTAATGATGGTTTGTTTTTTCAGTAACTGCCAATAAATATATTTCAGATGACTTGAACACGAGACCCCCTGAGCGACGTCCAGTGACCCGACGCAGGAAAGGCAAGCGGAGGAGGAGATCTGTGAAACTCAAGCCGAGCCTGTGTGATTTGTACCGAGAAGGAAGTTTTCCAGACTTGGGTTTGCCCATGGATGAATATAAACGTTTGAAGAAACCTTACTCCTGCTCCGAGTGCGGAATTCGTTTCACCTGCATCGGCCATCTTGTTGCCCATCAGAGGGTTCACACTGGAGAGAAACCTTTTGAATGTTCAGAATGCGGAAAGTGCTATAACCGGTACTCGGAGCTTGTAACGCACCTTCGGTTTCACACGGGTGAGAAACCTTTCTCTTGTCCTGAATGTGGGAAAAGTTTCTGCAGGAACTCCGTCCTTCTCAACCATGTGAAGCTCCACAAGGGAGAGAAGCCCTTCGTGTGCACTGAATGTGGGAAACGGTTTGGCCGAGCCACTGATCTAGCAAACCATCAGATGACTCACACCGGAGAGAAACCTTTTGCGTGTTCCGAGTGCAGGAAGTGCTTCATCAGTTATTCTGCTCTCCTCAAACACCACAAAGTTCACACGGGTGAAAAACCATTTACATGTCCCAAATGTGATAGATCTTTCAGCCGCAGCTCTCATCTCGTTCGGCATCAGAAGGTTCACACTAGGGAGAAGCCCTTCACCTGCAACGAATGTGGGAGAACCTTTGCTGAGAACTCCAATCTCACCAACCACCTGAGGACTCACACGGGAGAGAAACCATTTTCCTGCCCGGAATGTGGCAAAACATTCAGCTACAACGCACACCTGGCGAGCCACCAGAGGACTCACACTGGTGAGAAGCCTTTCACGTGCTCTCAATGCGGGAAAAGCTTCAGCTGTAACGCCAACCTTGGCAAGCATCGGCGAACTCACACCGAGGAGAGACCGTTTACCTGCACTCGGTGCGGGAAAGGCTTCCGCCGTAACTCCCACCTTGCTAATCATCAGCAAACTCACAAGAGGCGGAAGAAGAGCAAAAGAAACTCCGAGGAAGCGCTGTAACGTTTAGACAAGATTTCCAAAAAATTCCAATACAGAGATGACGTCTCGTCCTTCTGTTTCACTTGTATTCACATAGGCGACACAGGGAGCGCAGCTTTTCATCATGACAGGGCTGTGGAGCACATGCTCCACAAGAGCCAAAAGTGAGACTCCTGGTTTGCTTTCTGTCCTATGAGGTCTTCAAGGAAACCGAATCTGACCACTTTGTCCCTTTTACAGGATTATTCACCCAAATTATATCTGTGAAGACGCTGAGTGCCGTGTTCCCTTTTATCACCATCTCCTCCGTTACAGTAAGATGTCCATCCATGATCATGTTCAAAGCGTTTGAACCCCAAAACAATTGTCCCCAAAGATACATTGAGGAACAAAATCATGGACGACTCCAGTAACGGCACGGGAGTTGGTTAATGCATCGATTTCCAATTTGAAAACCGGATTCACCCCCGAATCCGAACGTCCTCAAAGAGCAGCGTTACCTCCTGTACGTGGTGTTTTACTCATTTCTGGGAATGAGACGTTTTGATCGTTTCGTCACGTCTCGTTCAGATCCTTAATATGGCCAACAGTATCAGGTTTTTGGGTCTGTGCCAGTAGAAAGGACCAATTATTCCCATAACGTCTTGACCCAACTTTGTATACTGTTATTTCCAATGTTACAGATCATGACTCTAGGACCTGCACAGCCCGGACGCTATTTATCATACGTATACATGTGCGGTCCTGCCGTTTCACAAACTGTGTGTAGAAGATGCCACACGACATGTGAAAACCTTCTCTTCCATTAGTGAAAGCCCTGGCCAGCTGTCATGTCTCCTGTATGAATGGGCCACCAGAGAACCAGCCAACGTGAGCTAAATCCTCCCCTGTTTCAGATCTACCTCATACCGAGACGCCCAAAAGACGTACACGTGTCTAGGTACCGGTTTCGCAGCCGAGTCACGGTGCGAGATGTACATAGAGTAGATGGTTTGTTCTCCCACCCTGCATGTATTTATATAAATCTTCCTCTAATACGTCATATCGTGGAACCCCGCGCTCTGTATCGTTATACCTTTCTAGTCTTTAGGACACATGAGGTGTCACTGTGGCGTTTTATCGTGCTTGTGGTGCTGGGTTCACGTATGTAGTATCGTTTAGGTTACCATGTCGTCTCCGTTACCTCATGCCTGGTTTATGAATGAGAGGAACTTGTTGTTTTTGGGGGTGTGGAGGACACTGCCACATGGATCAAAAGTGGCCAGACCACCCCGGCAGTGGGTGGGGATATCCAGTGGCTGATGGTTACCGATCTGGATGGGACTTGAGGGTCTTGCCATGATCGGCTAGAAGTGAGTCCTCTCTCTTTGCCTTGTGGTCACTCTGCTGGCGCATACATGGGATGACTATGTAGATTCTTTGATCCAAACCTGATGTGGGGGTACAGGTTGTAAAGTCTGAATCCTCCAGGCCCCCCCCCCCCCATGTGCTCATCGAATGAGGAGGTTACACTTCCTCGTTCTGGAGTCACAGGGAAGGGGTGGACTTTGGGAGTGGCTTAGGGTTTTTAGGAACGGTTTTAAGAACCTTGGCTCCTCCCACCATAACCCCCACATTGGGATGCATCGACGTGTCCCTCTAAAACCTCCTTTGAAAGTGTTTGTGCGTGGGTCTAGCCCTGTGTGTGTGTGTGTGTTACCTCTTCAGGTTTGATGACACAGTATTTATTTCTACAGGATGGACAGAATTCATGATTTCTTTTCCTCCTCCTCTGTATTTAGACTTAAAATAAAATGAATTTCCTCAAATCGCAGACGTAATTGTGTGTTTGTACGAAAAGAGCCTGATCCTGGAAGTGGGCGGGGCATGATTCCCCAGAGGTGCAGACTTTTTTTTAAAAAAAAAAAAAAAATCTACTTGTCCAATGGACTAAAGTGTTTCGCTCGATCTACTTGCCCTGAGAAGAAATCTAATCGCAACAAAATGGCATTAGCTTTACTGCTTTTTTTCTGGAAAATAGGTGGGGGTACTCTCACGCCCAGGGAAAAACTGATTATTATGACGATTTTTCGTGTCCTAATAAATACTCCATTACTCACACATGGATATATTGGCCCCGGCTCACACATGGATATATTGCCCCCAGTTCACACATGGATATATTGGCCCCCGGCTCACACATGGATATATTGCCCCCAGTTCACACATGGATATATTGGCCCCGGTTCACACATGGATATATTGCCCCCGGTTCACACATGGATATATTGCCCCCAGTTCACACATGGATATATTGCCCCCAGTTCACACATGGATATATTGCCCCCAGTTCACACATGGATATATTGCCCCCAGTTCACACATGGATATATTGCCCCCAGTTCACACATGGATATATTGCCCCCAGTTCACACATGGATATATTGCCCCCAGTTCACACATGGATATATTGCCCCCAGTTCACACATGGATATATTGCCCCCAGTTCACACATGGATATATTGCCCCCAGTTCACACATGGATATATTGCCCCCAGTTCACACATGGATATATTGCCCCCAGTTCACACATGGATATATTGCCCCCAGTTCACACATGGATATATTGCCCCCAGTTCACACATGGATATATTGGCCCCCGGCTCACACATGGATATATGGGCCCCGGCTCACACATGGATATATTGCCCCGGCTCACCTCGGCCAAGCCCCTCCGAGGGGCGGATCCAGTGGCCACCATGTTCATTCAACAAGTGGCCACCTGCATGAGTATCTGCCGCTCGCCTGGGATCCACCCTCCAGCCTGCCGCAATCTCACGAGATCTGAGTTCACGTCATCTCGATGGCGGGAGGATGGATACTCATGCAGGTGGCCACTCGTTGAAGGAACGAACGCGGCGGCTGCTGGATCTGCCGCTGCGCCGTCGAGACAGCTCTGGATTCAGACTCAGTCCTATACCAGAGCTGTAAAAAATTTAAGGGCAGCTGGCGATGAGGTGCCGGTGGTACGGCGTACTGGCGCATACCGCCTCAAAAAACCCCTGGCCTTACTATTCTTAAACAGAGAGAACACACACACGTGTATATAGATTAAATAGAACACTACTTATTGCATTGCAGTTTTCTCACACTCCTACAACCCACGCTATACAAATCACAGTAATGTGCAGCGTGTATGAGCGTGAGTTTTATTGCTGTGGATTCTTTGATACAGTAATGTGCGGTGTGTATGAGCGTATCACAGAATCCACAGCAATAAAACTCACAGTAATGTGCAGCGTGTATGAGCGTGAGTTTTATTGCTGTGGATTCTTTGATACAGTAATGTGCGGTGTGTATGAGTGTATCACAGAATCCACAGCAATAAAACTCACACTCATACACACCGCACATTACTGTGAGTTTTATTGCTGTGAATTCTGTGATACGCTCATACACACCGCACATAACTGTGAGTTTTATTGCTGTGGATTCTGTGATACGCTCATACACACCGCACATTACTGTGAGTTTTATTGCTGTGGATTCTGTGATACGCTCATACACACTGCACATTACTGTATCACAGAGCATCACAAACACAGAATTCTGCCTTTTAATAATTCATAAACCTTTTTATTAAATGAAAGTATATATTAAAATTGTAATATAATTAAGTGCAGCCGCATTGTTACCTTTTTATTAAGGGGGGGGGGGGGTGCTGCGGCTTTTAAAACAGAAAAGAGGGGGGATATTTTTTTTTTTTTACATTTCCACATTACATAGTGATGTTGGATATCATTAAAAAGGCCAAACTCAGGTCAATCCAATGAAACCTAAGCAGTGTTAGCTGGGACCCCCCGGAGCAGGTGATGGAGCGGTGTTGGCCAGGACCCCCCCCGGAGCAGGTGATGGAGCGGTGTTGGCCGGGACCCCCCCCCCCCGGAGCAGGTGATGGAGCGGTGTTGGCTGGGACCCCCCCCCCCCGAGCAGGTGATGGAGCGGTGTTGGCTGGGACCCCCCGGAGCAGGTGATGGGGCGGTGTTGGCTGGGACCCCCGGAGCAGGTGATGGAGCGGTGTTGGCTGGGACCCCCCCGGAGCAGGTGATGGGGCGGTGTTAGCCAGGACCCCCGGAGCAGGTGATGGAGCGGTGTTGGCTGGGACCCCCCCGGAGCAGGTGATGGAGCGGTGTTGGCTGGGACCCCCCCGGAGCAGGTGATGGAGCGGTGTTAGCTGGGACCCCCCGGAGCACGTGATGGAGCGGTGTTAGCTGGGACCCCCGGAGCAGGTGATGGGGCGGTGTTGGCTGGGACCCCCGGAGCAGGTGATGGGGCGGTGTTGGCTGGGACCCCCGGAGCAGGTGATGGAGCGGTGTTAGCCCCCCACCGAGCAGGTGATGGGGCGGTGTTAGCCGGGACCCCCGGAGCAGGTGATGGAGCGGTGTTAGCTGGGACCCCCGGAGCAGGTGATGGAGAGGTGTTGGCTGGGACCCCCCCGGAGCAGGTGATGGGGCGGTGTTGGCTGGGACCCCCCGGAGCAGATGATGGGGCGGTGTTGGCTGGGACCCCCCGGAGCAGGTGATGGGGCGGTGTTGGCTGGGACCCCCCCGGAGGAGGTGATGGGGCGGTGTTGGCCCCTCCCCCGGAGCAGGTGATGGGGCAGTGTTGGCCCCTCCCCCGGAGCAGGTGATGGGGCGGTGTTGGCCCCTCCCCCGGAGCAGGTGATGGGGCGGTGTTGGCTGGGACCCCCCGGAGCAGGTGATGGGGCGGTGTTGGCTGGGACCCCCCGGAGCAGGTGATGGGGCGGTGTTGGCCCCTCCCCCGGAGCAGGTGATGGGGCGGTGTTGGCCCCTCCCCCGGAGCAGGTGATGGGGCGGTGTTGGCCCCTCCCCCGGAGCAGGTGATGGGGCGGTGTTGGCCCCTCCCCCGGAGCAGGTGATGGGGCGGTGTTGGCCCCTCCCCCGGAGCAGGTGATGGGGCGGTGTTGGCCCCTCCCCCGGAGCAGGTGATGGGGCGGTGTTGGCCCCTCCCCCGGAGCAGGTGATGGGGCGGTGTTGGCCCCTCCCTCGGAGCAGGTGATGGGGCGGTGTTGGCCCCTCCCTCGGAGCAGGTGATGGGGCGGTGTTGGCCCCTCCCTCGGAGCAGGTGATGGGGCGGTGTTGGCCCCTCCCTCGGAGCAGGTGATGGGGCGGTGTTGGCCCCTCCCTCCCATTTTGACAATTTATTGGATTTTAAATTTATTTTTTCTCTCCATACTTTTACCCCTCACGCCACGCCCCCTCACGTCACTTCCAAACGCCGCTATGCCACGCCCAGCCTCGCATTACACTGTTTTATTTTACCCGTTTGCCCTCATGTAATATGGCGCCTAGACTATCAGTGACGTCACATTTCCCCGTGCATCGTGGTTGCGAGTTCTTAACGCATGCGCGTTGCGACACTCTACGCTGCCCTGTACGTGCTGCGCCTCCTTGCCGTCAGTGATGTCATCACTCTGCGCCCTTTCCGCACAAGATCTGCAGAGCGGGACGCGGGGGAGAGGTGAGACCCGGGGTGCTGAGAGACTGAATATTGGGGGGTCTCTGGGGGAGGGGCAGCATGGGGCGAGTGTGATTATTGGGGGGGTCTCTGCTCTGGGGGAGGGGCAGCATGGGGTGAGTGTGGTTATTGGGGGGTCTCTGCTCTGGGGGAGGGGCAGCATGGGGTGAGTGTGATTGTGGGGGGGTCCCTGCTCTGGGGGAGGGGCAGCATGGGGTGAGTGTGATTGTGGGGGGGTCCCTGGCTCTGGGGGAGGGGCAGCATGGGGTGAGTGTGATTGTGGGGGGGTCCCTGGCTCTGGGGGAGGGGCAGCATGGGGTGATTGTGGGGGGTGTCCCTGGCTCTGGGGGATGGGCAGCATGGGGTGAGTGTGATTGTGGGGGGGGGGTCCCTGGCTCTGGGGGAGGGGCAGCATGGGGTGAGTGTGATTGTGGGGGGGGGGTCCCTGGCTCTGGGGGAGGGGCAGCATGGGGTGAGTGTGATTGTGGGGGGGGGGTCCCTGGCTCTGGGGGGGCAGCATGGGGTGAGTGTGATTGTGGGGGGGGGGTCCCTGGCTCTGGGGGAGGGGCAGCATGGGGTGAGTGTGATTGTGGGGGGGGTCCCTGGCTCTGGGGGGGCAGCATGGGGTGAGTGTGATTGTGGGGGGGGGGGGTCCTGGCTCTGGGGGAGGGGCAGCATGGGGTGAGTGTGGGTAGAATTCTGGCTTCCTCTTGGGCAGAATGGGGAGAGAGGGGTGTGACGAGGAAAGAGGGAGCAGGATGTGGAAAGGAATAAGCGGGGAGAGGGTCAGGATGCAGGGGTGTGGAAATATAAAAAAAATATTACAGGTGAAACTGGAAAGATTAGAATATTGTGTAAAAGTTGATTTATTTCAGTAATGTGAGTTAAAAGGTGAAAGTAATATATGAGACTCATTAGATGCAAAGCGAGATCGTGCAAGCGGTGATTTGTGATAATTATGATGATTATGGCTTACAGCTCATGAAAAGCCCAAATCCACAATCTCAGAAAATGAGAATATTGTGATGCGGTGCAATATATTCTAGGCTCAAAGTGTCCCACTCTAATCAGCTAATTAAGCCATAACACCTGCAAAGGGTTCCTGAGCCTTTAAATGGTCTCTCAGTCTGCTTCAGTAGGAATCACAATCATGGAAAAGACTGCCGACCTGACAGTTGTGCAGAAATCCATCACTGACGCCTCCATAAGGAGGGAAAGCCTCAAAAGGTCATTGCAAAAGAAGTTGGATGTTCCCAAAGTGCTGTATCAAAGCACATTAATAGAAGGTTATGTGGAAGAAAGAGGTGCACAAGCAGCAGGGATGACGCAGCCTGGAGAGGATTGTCAGGAAAAGGCCATTCAAAAGTGTTGGGGACTTTCACAAGGAGTGGACTGAGACTGGAGTCAGTGCATCAAGAGCCACCACACACAGACGCATCCTGGACATGGGCTTCAAATGTCGTATTCCTCTTGTCAAGCCGCTCCTGAACAACAAACAACATCAGAAGCGTCTTACCTGGGCTAAAGAAAAACACACCTGGTCTGTTGCCCAGTGGCTCCAAAGTCCTCTTTTCTGATGAGAGCAACTTTTGCATCTCATTTGGAAACCAAGGACCCAGAGTATGGAGGAAGAATGGAGAGGACACACTGCAAGATGCTTGAAGTCCAGTGTGAAGTTTCCACAGTCTGAGTTGATTTGGGGAGCCATGTCCTCTGCTGGTGTTGGTCCACTGTGCTTCATTAAGTCCAGGGTCTTTTTATCATGTTTTCATCATATTTCATATTTTTTTTTTATATAGTAAACTATACAATATGATGGATATTAATGGTATTTTTAGAAAGTCCATTTAATGGCAGGAAAAAGGGTGTATAATATGTGTGGGTTGAATAAACGAGTAAGAAAATTTGACCTAAACACTAACAGCGCAGAAACGAAAAACAGCAGCGGTCACTAAAAGACGGATTTGTGTGAAAGCGCCCGGTCACTAAGGGGTTAAAGCAATGAAAGTGCGTCTAATAAAAAGGTCTGTTACCGAATAAAAGAAATAAAACGGGAGTCAAATCTTCCCTAAAATACAAAAATGTTCCAAAAACTAAAACGACGTTTCACTGAAAAGGTATAAAGGGTTGAATATAAATAAACGTGATAATGTGCAGGTAATGGAGCGCGGAGCTCCGGCGCCGCTTGATCAGAAATTCCATCATCACTTTAATGTAGAAATGAAAATCTCTCGTTTCCTTTTTATTTTGGATCCACCATTAATTATACCTCGAAGATGCACCGTGTGAGAACCCGGCGAACTGCAACTAAACGCTGTGCGCTCGTACACGCAACATAAAAGCCTTAAAACATAAATCACTGTTAAAGTGATTGAGGGAATGATGTGTTTAGGGGAGGGGGTGACGTCACCACGGGAACACTGTATAATGAGGTGGAGGAAGCGAGGCTCAGTGCCTCGGTTACCTGCGTCTGCTTGTAGAGATGCGCTCTGCTCTCTGCAGGGGCTGTAAATCGCACCAGCTGAAAGCGAGAACACAGCGCTCCGAAAGATCAGCTCTGTCTGTCCCACAAACTGAGAGGGAGGGGGGGGGGCTTAGCTGCAGGATAAAACTCACAACTTTTTAATATGCCTTCCCTTAATCTCTAATGTGCGACTGCCCCCTCACCTGCAGACTAATGTGACTGCCCTCTCACCTGCAGACTCTAATATGCGACTGCCCTCTCACCTGCAGACTCTAATATGCGACTGCCCTCTCACCTGCAGACTCTAATATGCGACTGCCCTCTCACCTGCAGACTCTAATATGCGACTGCCCTCTCACCTGCAGACTCTTAATATGCGACTGCCCTCTCACCTGCAGACTCTAATATGCGACTGCCCCCTCACCTGCAGACTCTAATATGCGACTGCCCCCTCACCTGCAGACTAATGTGACTGCCCCCTCACCTGCAGACTCTAATATGCGACTGCCCCCTCACCTGCAGACTAATGTGACTGCCTCTCACCTGCAGACTCTTAATATGCGACTGCCTCTCACCTGCAGACTCTAATATGTGACTGCCCCTCACCTGCAGACTAATGTGACTGCCCCTCACCTGCAGACTCTAATATGCGACTGCCTCTCACCTGCAGACTAATGTGACTGCCTCTCACCTGCAGACTCGAATATGCGACTGCCCCTCACCTGCAGACTCTAATATGCGACTGCCCCTCACCTGCAGACTCTAATATGCGACTGCCCCTCACCTGCAGACTCTAATATGCGACTGCCCCTCACCTGCAGACTAATGTGACTGCCCCCTCACCTGCAGACTCTAATATGCGACTGCCTTCTCACCTGCAGACTCTAATATGCGACTGCCTTCTCACCTGCAGACTCTAATATGCGACTGCCCCCTCACCTGCAGACTCTAATATGCGACTGCCCTCTCACCTGCAGACTAATGTGACTGCCTCTCACCTGCAGACTCTAATATGCGACTGCCCTCTCACCTGCAGACTAATGTGACTGCCCCCTCACCTGCAGACTCTAATATGCGACTGCCCCTCACCTGCAGACTCTAATATGCGACTGCCCTCTCACCTGCAGACTAATGTGACTGCCCCCTCACCTGCAGACTCTAATATGTGACTGCCCCCTCACCTGCAGACTCTAATATGCGACTGCCCCTCACCTGCAGACTCTAATATGCGACTGCCCTCTCACCTGCAGACTCTAATATGCGACTGCCTTCTCACCTGCAGACTCTAATATGCGACTGCCCCTCACCTGCAGACTCTAATATGCGACTGCCCTCTCACCTGCAGACTCTAATATGCGACTGCCCCCTCACCTGCAGACTCTAATATGCGACTGCCCCCTCACCTGCAGACTAATGTGACTGCCCCCTCACCTGCAGACTCTAATATGCGACTGCCCTCTCACCTGCAGACTCTAATATGCGACTGCCTTCTCACCTGCAGACTCTAATATGCGACTGCCCCCTCACCTGCAGACTCTAATATGCGACTGCCTTCTCACCTGCAGACTCTAATATGCGACTGCCCTCTCACCTGCAGACTAATGTGACTGCCCCCTCACCTGCAGACTCTAATATGCGACTGCCCCTCACCTGCAGACTCTAATATGCGACTGCCCTCTCACCTGCAGACTCTAATATGTGACTGCCCCCTCACCTGCAGACTCTAATATGTGACTGCCCCCTCACCTGCAGACTCTAATATGTGACTGCCCCCTCACCTGCAGACTCTAATATGCGACTGCCCCCTCACCTGCAGACTCTAATATGCGACTGCCCTCTCACCTGCAGACTCTAATATGCGACTGCCTTCTCACCTGCAGACTCTAATATGCGACTGCCCCCTCACCTGCAGACTCTAATATGCGACTGCCCCTCACCTGCAGACTCTAATATGCGACTGCCCTCTCACCTTTAGACTCTAATATGCGACTGCCCTCTCACCTGCAGACTAATGTGACTGCCCCCTCACCTGCAGACTCTAATATGCGACTGCCCCTCACCTGCAGACTCTAATATGCGACTGCCCTCTCACCTGCAGACTAATGTGACTGCCCCCTCCCCTGCAGACTCTAATATGCGACTGCCCCCTCACCTGCAGACTCTAATATGCGACTGCCCCCTCACCTGCAGACTCTAATATGCGACTGCCCCTCACCTGCAGACTCTAATATGCGACTGCCCCTCACCTGCAGACTCTAATATGCGACTGCCCTCTCACCTGCAGACTCTAATATGCGACTGCCCTCTCACCTTTAGACTCTAATATGCGACTGCCCCCTCACCTGCAGACTCTAATATGCGACTGCCCCTCACCTGCAGACTCTAATATGCGACTGCCCCCTCACCTGCAGACTCTAATATGCGACTGCCCCCTCACCTGCAGACTAATGTGACTGCCCCCTCACCTGCAGACTCTAATATGCGACTGCCCCCTCACCTGCAGACTCTTAATATGCGACTGCCCCCTCACCTGCAGACTAATGTGACTGCCCCCTCACCTGCAGACTCTAATATGCGACTGCCCCTCACCTGCAGACTCTAATATGCGACTGCCCTCTCACCTGCAGACTAATGTGACTGCCCCCTCACCTGCAGACTCTAATATGTGACTGCCCCCTCACCTGCAGACTCTAATATGCGACTGCCTTCTCACCTGCAGACTCTAATATGCGACTGCCTTCTCACCTGCAGACTCTAATATGCCACTGCCTTCTCACCTGCAGACTCTAATATGCGACTGCCCTCTCACCTGCAGACTAATGTGACTGCCCCCTCACCTGCAGACTCTAATATGCGACTGCCCCCTCACCTGCAGACTAATGTGACTGCCCCCTCACCTGCAGACTCTAATATGCGACTGCCCCCTCACCTGCAGACTCTAATATGCGACTGCCTTCTCACCTGCAGACTCTAATATGCGACTGCCTTCTCACCTGCAGACTCTAATATGCGACTGCCTTCTCACCTGCAGACTCTAATATGCGACTGCCCTCTCACCTGCAGACTAATGTGACTGCCCCCTCACCTGCAGACTCTAATATGCGACTGCCCTCTCACCTGCAGACTAATGTGACTGCCCCCTCACCTGCAGACTCTAATATGCGACTGCCCTCTCACCTGCAGACTCTAATATGCGACTGCCTTCTCACCTGCAGACTCTAATATGCGACTGCCCCTCACCTGCAGACTCTAATATGCGACTGCCCTCTCACCTGCAGACTCTAATATGCGACTGCCCCCTCACCTGCAGACTCTAATATGCGACTGCCCTCTCACCTGCAGACTCGAATATGCGACTGCCCTCTCTCCTGCAGACTAATGTGACTGCCCTCTCACCTGCAGACTAATGTGACTGCCCTCTCACCTGCAGACTAATGTGACTGCCCTCTCACCTGCAGACTAATGTGACTGCCCTCTCACCTGCAGACTAATGTGACTGCCCTCTCACCTGCAGACTAATGTGACTGCCCTCTCACCTGCAGACTAATGTGACTGCCTCTCACCTGCAGACTAATGTGACTGCCTCTCACCTGCAGACTCTAATATGCGACTGCCCCTCACCTGCAGACTCTAATATGTGACTGCCCCCTCACCTGCAGACTCTAATATGCGACTGCCTTCTCACCTGCAGACTCTAATATGCGACTGCCTTCTCACCTGCAGACTCTAATATGCGACTGCCCCCTCACCTGCAGACTCTAATATGCGACTGCCCTCTCACCTGCAGACTCTAATATGTGACTGCCTTCTCACCTGCAGACTCTAATATGCGACTGCCCTCTCACCTGCAGACTAATGTGACTGCCTCTCACCTGCAGACTAATGTGACTGCCCTCTCACCTGCAGACTCTAATATGCGACTGCCCCTCACCTGCAGACTCTAATATGTGACTGCCCCCTCACCTGCAGACTCTAATATGCGACTGCCCCCTCACCTGCAGACTCTAATATGCGACTGCCCTCTCACCTGCAGACTCTAATATGCGACTGCCCTCTCACCTGCAGACTCTAATATGCGACTGCCCCTCACCTGCAGACTCTAATATGCGACTGCCCCCTCACCTGCAGACTCTAATATGCGACTGCCCCCTCACCTGCAGACTCTAATATGCGACTGCCCTCTCACCTGCAGACTCTAATATGCGACTGCCCTCTCTCCTGCAGACTAATGTGACTGCCCTCTCACCTGCAGACTAATGTGACTGCCCTCTCACCTGCAGACTAATGTGACTGCCCTCTCACCTGCAGACTAATGTGACTGCCCTCTCACCTGCAGACTAATGTGACTGCCCTCTCACCTGCAGACTAATGTGACTGCCCTCTCACCTGCAGACTAATGTGACTGCCCTCTCACCTGCAGACTCTAATATGCGACTGCCCCCTCACCTGCAGACTCTAATATGCGACTGCCCTCTCACCTGCAGACCCTAAAATGCGACTGCCCTCTCACCTGCAGACTCTAATATGCGACTGCCCTCTCACCTGCAGACTCTAATATGCGACTGCCCTCTCACCTGCAGACTCTAATATGCGACTGCCCTCTCACCTGCAGACTCTAATATGCGACTGCCCTCTCACCTGCAGACTCTAATATGCGACTGCCCTCTCACCTGCAGACTCTAATATGCGACTGCCCTCTCACCTGCAGACTCTAATATGCGACTGCCCTCTCACCTGCAGACTCTAATATGCGACTGGAGGGTGTGGGTGGGGGAGTGGAAGGAGAGGGTGTGTGTGGGGGAGGGGAAGGAGAGGGTGTGGATGGGGGGTGTGGTGGGGGAGTGGAAGGAGAGGGTGGTGGGAGGGAGAGGGGAAGGAGTGGGAGGGGAAGGAGTGGGAGGGGAAGGAGAGGGTGGGGGAGGGGAAGGAGGGGGTGTGGGAGGGAAGAAGGTGTGGATGGAGGAGAAGGTGTGGATGGGGAGGAAGGAGAGGTGTGGATGGGGGAGGGGAAGGAGGGGGTGGGGGAGGGGAAGGAGGGGGTGGGGGAGGGGAAGGAGGGGGTGGGGGAGGGGAAGAAGGTGTGGATGGAGGAGAAGGTGTGGATGGGGAGGGGAAGGAGAGGGTGTGGATGGGGGAGGAGAAGGTGTGGATGGGGGAGGAGAAGGTGTGGATGGGGGAGGTGAAGGAGAGGGTGGGGGAGGGGAAGGAGAGGGTGGATGGGGGAGGGGAAGGAGAGGGTGTGGATGGGGAGGGGAAGGAGAGGGTGTGGATGGGGGAGGAGAAGGTGTGGATGGGGGAGATGAAGGAGAGGGTGTGGATGGGGGAGGTGAAGGAGAGGGTGGGGGAGGGGAAGGAGAGGGTGTGGATGGGGAGGTGAAGGAGAGGGTGGGGGAGGGGAAGGAGAGGGTGTGGATGGGGGAGGGGAAGGAGAGGGTGTGGATGGGGGAGGGGAAGGAGAGGTGTGGATGGGGGAGGAGAAGGTGTGGATGGGGGAGATGAAGGAGAGGGTGTGGATGGGGAGGTGAAGGAGAGGGTGGGGGAGGGGAAGGAGAGGGTGTGGATGGGGAGGTGAAGGAGAGGGTGGGGGAGGGGAAGGAGAGGGTGTGGATGGGGGAGGAGAAGGTGTGGATGGGGGAGATGAAGGAGAGGGTGGGGGAGGGGAAGGAGAGGGTGTGGATGGGGGAGGTGAAGGAGAGGGTGGGGGAGGGGAAGGAGAGGGTGTGGATGGGGGAGGTGAAGGAGAGGGTGGGGGAGGGGAAGGAGAGGGTGTGGATGGGGGAGGTGAAGGAGAGGGGGGGGAGGGGAAGGAGAGGGTGTGGATGGGGGAGGTGAAGGAGAGGGTGGGGGAGGGGAAGGAGAGGGTGTGGATGGGGAGGGGAAGGAGAGGGTGTGGATGGGGGAGGAGAAGGTGTGGATGGGGGAGATGAAGGAGAGGGTGTGGATGGGGGAGATGAAGGAGAGGGTGTGGATGGGGGAGGTGAAGGAGAGGGTGGGGGAGGGGAAGGAGAGGGTGTGGATGGGGGAGGTGAAGGAGAGGGTGGGGGAGGGGAAGGAGAGGGTGTGGATGGGGGAGGTGAAGGAGAGGGTGGGGGAGGAAGGAGAGGGTGTGGATGGGGGAGGTGAAGGAGAGGGTGTGGATGGGGGAGGTGAAGGAGAGGGTGGGGGAGGGGAGGGGAAGGAGAGGGTGTGGATGGGGGAGGGGAAGGAGAAGGTGTGGATGGGGGAGATGAAGGAGAGGTGTGGATGGGGGAGGTGAAGGAGAGGGTGGGGGAGGGGAAGGAGAGGGTGTGGATGGGGAGGTGAAGGAGAGGGTGGGGGAGGGGAAGGAGAGGGTGTGGATGGGGGAGGTGAAGGAGAGGGTGGGGGAGGGGAGGGGAAGGAGAGGGTGTGGGTGTGGATGGGGGAGGAGAAGGTGTGGATGGGGGAGATGAAGGAGAGGGTGTGGATGGGGGAGGAGAAGGTGTGGATGGGGGAGATGAAGGAGAGGGTGTGGATGGGGAGGAAGGAGAGGGTGGATGGGGGAGGTGAAGGAGAAGGTGGGGAGGGGAAGGAGAGGGTGTGGATGGGGGAGGTGAAGGAGGGGTGGGGGAGGGGAAGGAGAGGGTGTGGATGGGGGAGGGGAGGGAAGGAGAGGGTGTGGATGGGGAGGTGAAGGAGAGGGTGGGGAGGGGGAGGGGAAGGAGAGGGTGGGGAGGGGAAGGAGAGGGTGGGGGAGGGGGAGGGGAAGGAGAGGGTGTGGATGGGGGAGGGGAAGGAGAGGGTGTGGATGGGGAAGGAGGAGATGTGCTGAATAATTGATGCTCTCCTCTGTTGTGCAGGGAGGTTTCCCGATACGCGTGCGGCCCTGTGTGGTAAATACGGCTTGTGACTCGTATCGAGGAGATCTGGGGTCACGGGTCTGTACTGGGCGTCTCGTTGTTCAGGCAGGTATGGGGCATTAAGCTGGTTCAGTGGGTAAATAGTTACCCCAGTAATGACGTGCTTGGAGGGGGGGGTGTCTCTTCTGTATATGTGGTTGAAAGGGAAGACTGTGTAGCATGAGGTCACAGAGGCAGATAATGTCCAGATTGTCCCAGTGACCGATCTGAGAGACATCCTTTCTCGCCCAGGGCCAGTGCGAGTTTGAGGACGCGGCCGTTTAAACAGTCCCACTCCTCCTGGGAGAAGTAAAGGAAGAAGAGAAGGAACTTTACAGGGAGGTGATGATGGAGAATTACCAGAGCCTCAGCTCTCTGGGTAAGGAACGTCCCCTCCCCCTCCTTATGGGAATACAGAGCAGTTTTATGTGGTGGGGGTGCCGGGGGGATATTTTCCTTGAAAAGCTTGATGTTTGCTCTTGTGCGTTTGTGATGTCATTGAATGTTATTCCCTCACAGGACGTGTCGCTGTGACGCCACCATTCATATGCGTGATGGAGCAAGGACAGGAGCCGTGTAGGAGCGACCACCGTCCGACTGGGGAGATGGAGCGCGCTACGGGTAAGTGAAGGACTCGAAGGTTAGATAGTCCTAAAACGAGATGAAGACCATTTAAAGCAGGCTTTGATTTTGTGCACCATGGGAGGTCCAGCTGATACCTAGCTCTGACTCCCTCAAATTGTAACGTCAGAGGGAGTGTCTGGTCTCCTAAAAACGTCATGGGGCCTTTCAGTTTCGTCTGGGGAGATGACAAGCCTGGTTCAAAATGGCGACCTCTGTCTTGTGTATCGAATGAGGTAACAGGTGTCCTTTGACAGACTGACCTCTTCAGAAACGCTGAGTGGCCGCCCAGTGTTATCCCACGTGGAATGCTGGTTAAAATGTGTCTGGTTGAGTCTCGTTTGGGAGAACATGGTGGACAGTTGCACCTTGGTGACCTGACATACTACTGTGAGGGGGGGGTGGGGTCACAGCTTGTCATTCACCCAGGAATGAACTCTGTAAAAAAAAAAATCTCGTTCATTTCTAAACCTAGAGAAAATTAAAAGAAAAGACTGTCTTTAAAAACAAAATGGCTACAGACATCCATTTTAATTTTTCCTTTCTGTAATATACCCGACGTAACCCCCCTTTGGTTTCATCTATTTATTGATCAAATAAAATTGAGGAAAACATACAATATCTCCCCCCTTTACCAATTAGGCTAGGTTTCCACCTTTCGCAACACATTCTTCTTCTTTCATCCATTTAATAATTGAAGATGCAGTGTTTTTAACCCCTTAAGGGCCGCTGACGTACCCTGTACGTCCTGTACTCGGGTCTCCCTTAGACCCGCGGACGTACAGGGTACGTCAGCGGCGCCAAATCCCCCTCCCGCCCGATACTCACCTCCCTCGTCGGATCCCACGGCGATCTGGCAGGGAGGAAGCCTGCCCATGTGATTTACATGGGCAGGCGAGGCTGATGACGTCGCCACGCTGCGTGGTGACGTCATCAGAAGGTGCCCCCATGTGTTTCAATGGAGGGGACGGGGGGGCTCCTTCGGAGCCCTCTATCTGCCAAACCACTGAAGCTAGGGAGATGCCGTTTGCACTGCTGGAGAGGGGAGAGCCTCCCCTTTCCAGCGGTGTATGGCATTAACAGTTTTGCCGCCGGATCGCTTTTCGGCGCCAATTGGCGCCAAAACGCGATTCAAACCTGGAGGGGGGCTGACATCTTGGATGTCAGCCAAGCCTCCAGGCCCCCCCACACCCACTGACAACCTCACCATATGTGTGAGGATGTCAGTGGGCCAGTTAACCCTCTAGCTTCCATGTAGAGATAAGGGGATCCTAAGGATCCCTTTATCTCCCGATCCATGGCAGCTGGATGGTCATATTTGCCATCATTTAAAAGGCCTGATTATGACCTTTCAAATGATACCAAACATGACCAGGTTTGGTTTTAAATTTAAATTAAAAAAAATAATAAAAAAATTAAATAAAATAAAAAAAAAAAAATTTTAAAAAGTTTTTTTTGTCTGGGGGGAGTTTAATTAAATAGGACCTAGGCTGTCATCTAAAAATAATTAGCACAAAATGGTCAGAATGAGCGCAGTGCACATAGGTGAACTGTCTCAGCAGTGAAGGGGTTAAAAAGCAAACGCATGTTAAAATTGGGTATTTCTAGTCTCGGGACAAAATTTTGAACCTATTTAGCCGGGGTCTTTTTGGGTGGTTGTAGATTTTGGGGATTAAATTACGAAAAAGTGTGTTTTTACCATTTTTTTCCTCATATTTCATATTTTTTTTTATAGTAAATTATTCGATATGATGGAAATAATGGTATTTCTAGAAAGTCCATTTAATGGCGGGAAAAAGTGTGTATAATATGTGTGGGTCGAATAAACCAGTAAGAGGAAAAATTGTCCTAAACACTAACAGCGCAGAAACGTAAAAACAGCAGCGGTCACTAAAAGACAGATTTGTGTAAAACCGCCCGGTCACTAAGGGGTTAAACTTCAATGTACGTACTTTCTTTGTTAGTACATTCATCCAGACAGAAACATAATTACTATACAAATCACAATCTCTGTAATCTTTGTCCCGTTATAAGCAGATAGCAATTGATGATCAATCTGTGAATACATTGGAGCATAAATTGTTAGATTATCTTTTTTATTAGAAGTTCAATAGTATGGTCATGCTAGTTCTTTAGCAAAGATTTCAAATCTGGATTCATGGGTATCTCTTGCCCTTGGAATACGACAACGATTTGCATATCGTCATACCAAACTTAATTTATAAAAAGTAACCTTTTTTTATCCCTTCGAACATCAGCTTCAAAGGAAGGAGTTTTAACCCTTCGAACATCAGTTTCAACCTGACGTAGCTCATCAGCGAATTTCTCATGTTCGCGTTTTATTCTCGCCAATTTTGCATTCAGCTCCTTATATAATTTGGATAATTGAGCAATCTCATCTTGCAATTTGATCTTTTTCTCTTGCACACACTTTCAACTCCATTATCATTCGTTCTGACTCTTTTAATTTATTTACGGTATCATGCAAGTCACAATTTTTATTTTCTAAGCTGTCTCTGGTTTCTTTGTCATCATTCAATCTCTTGTTCATTTCTGCGATCAAGTATATACATTCAGGCACAATTTTTAAAACAAAAATCTCTTTGTCTTTTTTATTTGTGGCTGCGCTTATCTTTCGCAAACACTCCAGAAAATTTGATTGATCTGACCAGATTGAATCAACATAATTAGAAACATTTGATTATTAATTCTTTTATCCAATCAAATAAATGATCTGTGACGTGTAACTTGTCCTTTTAGATAAGACATAACATCTATCAATACTATTTGATCTGCATGTATTTCTACATCTTCCTGAGTCTCAGATTCTGACTCTTGACATTTTTACACTGTTTAGTAGACAACCGTAAAACCACAAGTCAAAATACAACAAGGAGTCAAAATATATATATATATATTTTATCTCTGTCTAATCAGACAATACTGACAATTATATTCCAAACAAAAATTACAATCTCGGTACAGTGCCTCCAATTTGTCGGATATAATCTCTGCACGTGAATACAACACGTTATATATTGGACTTATCAGCCAAGCCTCCAATATGTCAGGGATTATTATTTCATAAGAAATTTTTACGAGACACAAATATCAATCGTTTATATTTCTTAGAAATTCTCCTAAATTCTTTTAATTGTCTGTGTTTTGCTTTGAAAAATACAATAATCAATAATCGGATAAAAATATATATATTTATTACGTATACAAAAAAGTTTCAAATCTCCATATCATAAACAAAAATTTATAAACCACAATCCATCAGCATATAAAAACTAGCTTCACAATATATGTATCTCCGGTTAGTAACTGCATATATGATTAATATCATTTACCTTATCGGTTAGTAACTAATACACAAATGGTTAATAAACATTTCTGCTTAATGCAACATGCATTTCCCAGGAAACAATGTTTAACCAGCCAGCTCTTAGATATATATATATATCTCTCTATGCTACATGGATCAACAAAAGATGAGCTAATTTAAAAGGATAAGTAATCAAACTTATTTAGTGAATCATCCCCTAATCTTGAGAATTAAACTTCTAATCTTTTGCTTTTTATTTTGTAGTTATATAATTCCTTGCTATATTAATTTTAATCACAGTAATTTCCAGATTCAATATATATATTGGTATCAATCCTACAACATTTCTTTAGAATAAATCCTTATATCCACTTCTTCACATCTTTATCTGCAGAATAAAGATATTTAGATTCTGGATCTAACAGTATCTGAGAAATCTCAGTCTACGTTGCAAGAATATCTACAAATATATATATATATATATATATTACATTAATTCCTTAATTTCATACATTACCTGTCCAATTTGGATTTTGATAAGTCTGCCTTGGAATTCCTGATGTAATATTTTTGGAATGTGTGAAGATTTATCGATATCAGATAATCAATGCATGTGAGTTAGAGATTTGAGAGTCAAAGATTTGGTGAGAATCTTGATTGCCTCATGTCTTGGGATCTGCCTGCATCGTGGTGTGAGTCTGAGTGTTGGTATCTTGGACTCTCAGAGGGTCATGTGTAATGCATTTCGGTGTGAGTCTCTGAATGCCGGAATCTCGGACTGATTTGCAACCAACATTGCCGCTTATTATAGTCAATTTTGACGTCACTAGCAATATTATTGGTACATCAAATCTAATATTTACTATCCTCTAGAGGGCAGTATTGCACTTCTTAATTAATTCCACCATTTCTTTTTAATATTCTTATCTCGGTTCAAAGTTCAATCTGACGTAACAAAGAACCTCTCTCTCAGTCACTAGACACTGTGTCTCTATCTGTCATACCTAATTTATATCCCTACTCCCCTTTAAAATTACTTACTGAGTCCTATCAGCTGAATTCTTTTCTGGTTGACTCAACAGAATCTATTCTTTAGTAATTTTTATTATTTACCAATTATATACTTTCTACAATATTTATTGGAGTATACATATTTCCTACTGTAAATATAATAAAATATAACATATATTTTGTGAATATAAATCTATATTACAGAGATATTAACGCTTATTCCTATACCCAAAAGACAATTTGACAAAATATCTTTTGTTTTAAAAACTTAAGACAGACCAATAAAGTTAATTATGACACGTCTTAGCACTTAACTCTAGCATTATCACACAAAAACATTCTAGATTCCTTCATGTCTGGCACTTCTTAAAAAAAATATAAAAGACTTCACCCAGAAATGAACTCTGTTAAAAAAAAAAAATCTCGTTCATTTCTAAACCTAGAGAAAATTAAAAGAAAAGACTGTCTTTAAAAACAAAATGGCTACAGGCATCCATTTTAATTTTTCCTTTCTGTAATATACCCGACAAGCTGCACCCTCTTCCAGCTCGTTGATGCCCCTTTCATCCTCCGGTTTATGGTTTCAAATCCGTTGCACGAGTGTGAGCGTCTTTTATAACTCGCACCTGAATCACGTGTGGCGCCATCTGACACTTTATTTCTATTTCACAGGGAAGCCCGTGTCTGATGGCGAACGGATGAGTCCCATACTGAACCCTGAGGGCGAGCAGGCGGCTGAGCTTGATGCGTCCACCTCCTTAAATTGGTTCAACAACTCAACGACAGGTAATGTTGGTGGCTCTTTTGTTGTGTTGAGACGTCTGGCCTTAGTCACCTGATGTGTCATGTGTCTGGTCTAGCTGCAGTGAAGGAGATGCGCCATACTTGGACATTTCCAGGCAGTTGACAGACCAGGCCCATCGTTCTTCTAGAGAGACGTCTGTGCAGAAACAACACTAACAATTTGTCCTAAATATTCATCTTCTTATATTTTCAAACCACAATGACTCCATGGTGGCCATTAGTCCATGTATAGGGGACATGCGTGAGAGCCCCGGGGACATGTGTGAGAGTCATGACCGTGAGCCCTGGGAACAGGCATCAGCACTAGTGTCCTGCCCTCCGAGGGGTCCTACTCAGGTCTCATAAGGTTTTTCCTGGATGGTGCCATTGCAGCGGAGGCTGAACCACATGCAGACCAGATGCTAACACCTAGAAAGCGAGATGGTGCAGGTCAATAGGTGGCTCCCTAATGGTTGGAGACCCTTTTCGAGCCCCTGTAGAGCCTCTCCTTTCATTAATGGACATGAAGGAATTCTGTCGGATCTTGATGCTTACACAGACGTTCCTCGGCATAAGTATGAAAAGAGTCCCAAGGGATCTTGAGTGGCGGCCAGAGCCTGGATCCCTCTCTTTCTGACACTGGTGGTGTGTGTGGGCTGGAGTCTGGATCCCTCTCTTTCTGACACTGGTGGTGTGTGTGGGCTGGAGCCTGGATCCCTCTCTTTCTGACACTGGTGGTGTGTGTGGGCTGGAGCCTGGATCCCTCTCTTTCTGACACTGATGGTGTGTGTGGGCTGGTGGCTCGAGCCTGGATCCCTCTCTTTCTGACACTGGTGGTGTGTGTGGGCTGGAGCCTGGATCCCCTCTCTTTCTGACACTGGTGTGTGGGCTGGAGCCAGGATCCCTCTCTTTCTGACACTGGTGGTGTGTGGGCTGGAGCCTGGATCCCCTCTCTTTCTGACACTGATGGTGTGTGGGCTGGAGCCAGGATCCCTCTCTTTCTGACACTGGTAGTGTGTGGGCTGGCGGCTCCAGCCTGGATCCCTCTCTGACACTGGTGGTGTGTGGGCTGGAGCCTGGATCCCCTCTCTTTCTGACACTGATGGTGTGTGGGCTGGAGCCAGGATCCCTCTCTTTCTGACACTGGTGGTGTGTGGGCTGGCGGCTCCAGCCTGGATCCCTCTCTTTCTGACACTGGTGGTGTGTGGGCTGGAGCCTGGATCCCTCTCTTTCTGACACTGGTGGTGTGTGGGCTGGAGCCTGGATCCCTCTCTTTCTGACACTGTTGGTGTGTGTGGGCTGGCTGCTCCAGCCAGGATCCCTCTCTTTCTGATGGGAAAGGGGAGTACAGTGGAGGCGCTAATGTAGTGTGTATAATTACGTTGTGCAGCCGACAAGGATTATAAACAAAACCTCGACAGAAATGTGCAAGTTATGTAGAGCGAAAAAGGAAGGGGATCCTAGTGGCGCAGTCTCTTCTGAGGGTGATCTATATATGGTGGATACAGGTGGATACAGTATTCCTATTAATCCAATAAGTGCACAGTCGAAATGACCACTAAAGTGCTGTAACAGAATAAAGCTGGGTACAGTGGTAGTAATGTGTAAGATGAGACGGTTGTGTCCTGTTCTATATAATGGTGGCATAATGTAATCCAGAAGTTTTGAGGTGAAGTCCTGAAGTACTGTCCTCACCTAGGTCCTATACAGACTCCCAGTTCCCAAAAATTGGGAAGAAGGGGGAGAGGGGTAAAGGGGAAACAAAAAGAGAAAAATAGTGCAATATTGATTTGTAAAGGGTTAAGTGCCCAATGACAAGGGGACACTTACAGTGTATAGAGCCTCTCGTACCGGCTCTGGTGTGGAGTGCCTTGGGCCTAATCAAGGGTGGCCTCTGCCCTTCTTTAGAGTTATTCTGGGGTGACCTTCGCCTTTCTTCTTAATGCCTGCTCGATCGTCTCAGATATAAAGAGAAGACATCCTCATAGTGCAATATGCAGCCAATGATTAAAAGAGGTAAGCAATGGTCAAAAGCAAACTCACCGATGTTGGAGCCTTAACTTCTGGATTACCCCAACGGAGACCCCACTGGACTATCTTCCACTTCATCATATATTATACGGTCCGAATTTATTTTTCCCCCTTTCTTTCACAAACGAACTGGAAAACGAGACTTTTTTTAGAGACTTTCTTCCACGTGCACCTATATATGCAGTTTTTCCTTATTTTTGCATTGGCACTTTATATGCACTTTTATGCATTCTTATGCACTTTTTGATTATATGAGGACAATTATTGCCACCATTATATAGAACAGGACACAACCGTCTCATCTTACACATTACTACCACTGTACCCAGCTTTATTCTGTTACAGCACTTTAGTGGTCATTTCGACCGTCCACTTATTGGATCAATAGGAATACTGTATCCACCATATATAGATCACCCTCAGAAGAGACTGCGCCACTAGGATCCCCTTCCTTTTTCCCTCTCTTTCTGACACTGGTGGTGTGTGTGGGCTGTCTTTCACTTCTTTGTCATTCACACTGGCACAAATTCTCATTTCGACGTTGTCGTCCTTTTGAGGAGAACGAGCCCCTAGCTCAGTGCATGGGGAAATGATTGCTACAAAGCTTCCGCCATGACCACCTTCTGGTCCTCCAGGATCGGTGGAAGAAGTAATGGATGGATGGCTTACCCCAGGCTCTGTCTATACATTCTGCTGCCAGATTTATAGATTTGCCTAAAAGTCATGCAATGATTGCCAGAGGAGAGCAGGTCAGTCTTCCTATGGCTGGTCTTCCTGCTCTACTTGCTGGACTGAGCTTGACTTACCTCCTACCTGTTACACTATGAGCCACTGCCGTCTCCTCACACTTTTTGTTGGCGCTACATTTCACTTTGTCGTACCCCTAGGCTATTGTTTGGGGGTTCTTCTATCTTCAGTCCGGCTTCCATAATGTCCAATCCCTGTAACCGGTCAATAGACTTCACAAGGCACTGCTCACGTATACCCGACACTCATACCATTCGTACCGAGGGCCCGTTCTTCTTTCCGCACAGCTCCGTGAGCCTCGGCCGGCAGTTTCCTCCCTCTGTCATGATGTGCTGTTCCTGCTTGTATATTGGCTGGAACTGCCCGTCACGATTCACTGAGCAGCGGTGAGAAAAGATCCGGTAATCAGCCCAAACACCGGCGCCTGGAACCACAAGGACACAAGTCTGGCACAAAGGCTGTGGTTTTTTTCCCCCCTCTCTCGCAGCACTCAGCCACGAGGTTTGCCGAGACCTGCTTTAGTGTGTAGATTGTGTCACAGGGTGATGGCGGGATTATCAGACAGGGTATCACATGGGTGAATATGTCAATGAAAGGTGACCGTAACGCAATAGAGTTTGTAGTGTCTGGACATGTAAATGACGTCCCTGAGCTTTCAGCATTGATAAACTGGTGATTACTGGTTTCCTTCACGGTCTTCCTGTGTATGTCTTTCAGATGAACCTACGACCGGGACCTCATTCGAGGAGCAGGAGACGATTAGCGATCCGCTAATCACGCGTGTGACGATAAAAATCGAGGGCGAGAGTGACACAGAAAGCGTCTCGCAGCTGCCTTCACCTTCATGTCAGAGCTCATATTCAGAAAACGAACCAAAATTATACCCTGGCTATGAACCGCAGCGTGCCCTGCCTCCGCAAAGTCAAAAGGGTGGGAGAGCTCATGCTCGCTATACAGTCGGGAGATCCTTTAGTTACCCTTCACTTTGCATCAGAAGAAGGAGAGTTACCCAAGTGTCAAGGTCATTCCCGTGCTCATACTGTGGGAAATGTTTTGCCAACAACTCACACCTTGTTCGACATCAGAGAATTCACACCGGAGAGAAGCCTTACGCCTGTGCCGTGTGCGGGAAATGTTTTAGCCGCAGCTCACACGTTGATAGGCATCACCTCATTCACGCCAGAGAGAAACCTCACCTGTGTCCTGTCTGTGGGATGTTTTTCAGTCGGAGTTCTCACCTCGCTAAGCATATGAGCACACACAAGGGACCAAATCCTTTCTCGTGTTCTGTCTGCGACAAGCGTTTCAGCTGCAGATCTCTGCTTTTTAGACATCGGGTGATTCACAAAAAGGAGAAAAGCCCCCCATCTTCAGAGTCGCAGCACTCGGAGCTGGACTCACAACAGAACCTGCAGACGCAAGACAAACCTTCCAGAAGCTTTGAGAGTGGAACTGAATTGCCGGATCATGCGGCCCTTACTGAGCGTCATGAAGCAAACGCAGATAAAACATCCTCGCCATGTGAGCCTGGGGAAAATAATGCCTCGACGGCAACGCTTTCCACAAATCCGCAACCTCCCCCTTCTTCAGTAACTCCCACCCATATCCCTGGGGTTAGACGCCTTGTTCGCCATAAGAAAAATAATCCACGTAAAAACCAGCAACTTTTCACGTGTTCGGAGTGCGGGAAAACCTCAGGCTCCATCTCCTCTCTCATCCGGCATGAGAGAACTCACACAGGAGAGAGGCCATACTCCTGTCCAGAATGTGAAAAGTGTTTTGCAGATGTGTCAACTCTGAATAAGCATCTCCTAACACACACAGGGATAAAACCCTTCCTGTGCCCTGAGTGTGGGAGACGTTTCCGCCGTAAGGCACATCTCATTAGACACCTGAGGACTCACACGGGAGAAAGGCCTTTCTTGTGCTCCGAATGCGGCAAAAGTTTCAGCTCAAAGTGTCACCTCGATAAACATCACAAAATTCACACGCGCTTGAAACATTTCCCATGTACTGAATGTGGGAAGACTTTCCGGTTCAGCGGACATTTAGAGAGACACCTGCTAACTCACACGGGAGGGCTACCGTACGCGTGTACAGAGTGCGGCAAGTGTTTTATCCGTCAGTCGACGTTTATTAAACATCAGAGAAAACACGCAGAAGAGCAACCTTTCCCCAACTCGGACTGTGGAGGAAACTTTACGCAGGATGCATCACTTGGGGAACGCAGGGGAATTCCCATCATCAAAGAGGAATCCTTGTCTTGTTCTGAATCCGGGGACTATGTTTCTACAGACCCAGGTCTTGACGGACAAGAGGATCTCGACACCGATAGGAAGCCTTTCTCCAGTTTGGCATTCAGGAGCGTCAGCGGTGAAAACTCCACGCTACTTAATCACGAGGCGTCTAATCATGTGGAGAAACCTTTCTCATGTTCTGAACCTGGAACAGATTTCACTTCAGACTCGGATCCTGCCACCGACCACCAAAATCACACCGGAGAAGTACCTTTCTCCCTACCTCACCTCCCCCTTTTTGAGCCGCCGCTGGATGACTCGGACGTGAAACCATTTTCGGAATATACAACGTTTGTAATCTCAGACGCAAGCATTGCTGCCTACCAGAATCTTTGCATGGCGAAGTCTCGCTCTTCTGCCTCTGGGGAGTCTTCTGAGAATGCAGCCGGAATTGGCCGTCAGACATTTCCAGAGACTGAGAAACTCTATTCGTGTTCAGAATGTCAGAGAGCCTTTAGATTTAAGTCGGCCCTTGTTAGACATCAGAGAATTCACACAGGAGAGAAACCCTTCCAGTGCTTTGATTGTGGGAAATGTTTCACTGACAGCTCCACGCTTGGCAAACACTTGAAGACACACACTGGGGAGAAAACGGTTGAATGTCCGGACTGTGGGCGATTCTTTGCCGAGCGCTCGACTCTCGTTAAGCACATGAGAACTCACACAGGGGAGAAGCCCTTTGAATGCTTCGAGTGCGGGAAATGTTTTAGTCGTAACGCACACCTGGGTAGACACCTGACCATTCACACAGGAGAGAAGCCTTTCCTGTGCCCCGACTGTGGGAAACACTTTGCCGACAACTCGACACTCGTTAAACATCGGCGTGTTCACACGGGAGAGAAACCTTTTACGTGCACCGAATGCGGGAAGTGTTTCAAGGAGAATGCGGCACTCACTAAACATCAGAGAGTTCACACGGGAGAGAAGCCTTACTACTGCCTTGAATGCGGGAGACGTTTTGCCCGGAACTCACACCTTGCTCGACATCGGCAGTCCCATGCAAAATGAAAACCGGCCAGACTGTGCACCTACCTCTACGTGTCCAGTAATGCCTCCTCCCTGGTCTTCAAGCAGATATGGACTTTAAATCCCAGTCCCAGCGAGCAAGAGACTGATCCGACAGCTCCACGTGAAACTCCATATATCAGTCAGATTGAAAATGATTTAAAACCAGGCGGGATCTTCCACTTAGAGAACAAGAAGCACCTGGATCTTCACAGCATGAAATCTTCTAAAATTGGTGATTTAATGCCCTAAGACCAACAGTGATATGTACAGTGCAGCACCAGCACATCAGTTCAAGAGCCAACAACTCGGGCAGCCTGACTGATTGCTTAGCCGGTTGTCTAGGCGTCACATCGCTTTAACCACAAGGAAACAACTCTAGGATTATCACCGCCATAGCTGACATGTAGACGTTTTCTTTAGAAGCTGAATTGCTCCAGTCTGTACCGTCACCGTCTCTGCTCATTGTTATCAGTAGGGATCGCGTTTAATGTGGTGGACGGTGGTAGCATTTCTATTAATCAGGTTCTGGACGACTCAATCTATTTATGGTTTTATTCTATGAACCTCCATGCGAACCTTCGTTTTCCAACTCGAGAAACAAAATTGTTATTTTTGTCCGTCCATATTTCTTAAATTTTGTAACTGTTAGTCCTGGGCTTGCAGACCCTGGTAGCCAATGGCTCTTAGCATTTATGAAGTACACTGCATCAATCTCTACACAAAAACATGGGTCTTTTAACGAAGAAAAAAAACCCAATAGGCTCTTAAAGGGACGTTACACAGTGTGACAGCTCAATGCACATTTAGTGGTCACAGGGCCCTGATCTCACCTCTCTTTCCCCTCTGAGGGAGGGGCTGATACAGCCCTCCCGGAGCGGGGGTCTAGCACCCCTTGAACCTCAGATCAGTGAAGGCTGACCTGAGCTAAAGGCTCCAAAACCTAGAAGTACAAATGGATTCCTTCCAGCAGTTGTACTGGCTTGATGCTCCCTGGAGAGTCCAGCTTCCACGCGGTCACAACACATCCTGAGGCCTCCTGGAAGCATGTCGCATCCGGCGGATTGGAGACCAGAGACACTCTAGAAACCAGGTGCGTTTTCAAATAAATGGTTAAAACGAGGGTGCAGATGGTTTCATCTTTAACCCCTCCCTGTCTCTCCTCCCATGTTAACCCTAGAGTATTTCATTAAGTATACGGTTTGGCTGCCGTGTCTCATAAATCTGCCGAGCCCTGTGTTAGTCCATGAGAGGAGAGTGTAGCTTGGTGTTATAGGAATTTATTTATCTTCTCTTTTTTTTTTTTTTTAAGCCTCTTCCCACTCTCCAAATCAAGTGCATCACGACTGAATGTACGGAGTCCAACTGCCCAGCGCTAAACATAATCGCTGAATATGAAATCTTCTCCAGTCACTCAATCCTCAGCGTAAAAACCTTGGCTTTCAGCTGGAGATGTATTTTAATTTCAGCAAATTTCTGCATTTACTTGTCCATTGTATGAGCTGATGTGAAGACAGCCCCACAGGTCCTGTTCAACCCTTTCACTACCAAGCATTGTTTTGAGTGCGTAGTCAATTTATAAATATTGTTATTCTGAGATATATATATATATATATGTTAAATGGCTCATTTTTAGTTTTCCATGTATTGGTTTATCCTTTACAGAAATATCACTGGGATGAAAGGTTGTAGATGGCGTCCCTTATCTGACACAATGTCACACGGGATCTGTATTATCAGCATACAGGCAGAAATGGCCTTTGTGTCTGTAAATGTGCTGCAGACAGATAATAAAATGGTGAGATCTCCTGCTTATGGGGGTTTGTAGAGATCAGAATGAAATGATTAGCAATGCAATATCTGTATGTGCCACATAATGCCTGTGTGTGACAATTACAGCAACACCTTGTATCTGTATGTGCCACATAATGCCTGTGTATGACAATTACAGCAACACCTTGTATCTGTATGTGCTGCATAATGCCTGTGTGTGGCAATTACAGGGACACCTTGTATCTGTATGTGCTGCATAATGCCTGTGTATGACAATTACAGCAACACCTTGTATCTGTATGTGCTGCATAATGCCTGTGTCTTGCAATTACAGCGACACCTTGTATCTGTATGTGTTGCATAATGCCTGTGTATGGCAATTACAGCAACACCTTGTAGCTGTATGTGCCGCATAATGCCTGTGTATGGCAATTACAGCAACACCTTGTAGCTGTATGTGCCGCATAATGCCTGTGTATGGCAATTACAGCAACACCTTGTATCTGTATGTGCTGCATAATGCCTGTGTATGGCAATTACAGCAACACCTTGTATCTGTATGTGCCGCATAATGCCTGTGTGTGGCAATTACAGCAACACCTTGTATCTGTATGTCTCGCATAATGTCTGTGTATGGCAATTACAGCAACACCTTGTATCTGTACTGTACAGGGATTTACACTCATTATAACCCCCTGAATTTTATCCCTGTACAGCAACGACTGACCCCCACAGCTCTCCCTGTATTCTGACAAATCCCTGGCTGCTGGAATGCTGCAGTAAAGTTTGTTACAGTGAGGTCGGGGACTGATACTTGCAGCTTTGTTACGGTGAGGCCGAAGCATGAGTGAGATCTCAAAAGAATTTTGCTTCTTCTTAACCCCCTCGTCTTACAGTTTCCTGTATGATTGAATCCCCAGACCTCTTTTTCTTGGTGCCCTTCCTCCAAAGTCACGAGCCCAACTTATAAACCCAGACCAAGAAGCAGCTATATACCGGTTACCAGCTGCTCCTCTATCCCTGCTCTGGTATCAGGACATGCCCCTTTGCCTGTTCATCCTCGATCACACACACATCTTTACTTACAACTAAATATTATGTATTACAGTATTTTTATATAGATATTATAACATTCATGTTTTCTGTGTACGTTTATCTTTTATCAATATTTTATCCGGTTGATTATAACACTACGTTTGTTGTTTCCGCTTTTTTAAGGGACTTATCACTGAGTATTCGTTTGCACCGTGTGTAAGACTTTATATTTTTCCTTTTTGTTAGCGCTGGTTATGTCCTAACACGATGCTGTGTCTACGGCCGTATATTTTGGACTTTTACTCCCTGAACTTTGTCATGCTTACGATATCCACTGCTATAATAAAGAATACTAAACACCCAGAGCCTGAGACCTGCCTTTTAATTCAATGTGTATGGATCAAAAAGAAGCGCATACAGCCAGTCGTCAGTCTAAAACGAGTAAGGCTAGGGTCAGACCAACGCATTTTTCGCGTTGTCCGTGAAAAAGTGCGTTCGAACGAATGGACGTATTTTTTTCACGGAATACGCGATAGCGGTCATACGATGCGCAGTTTCGTCCGTGATTTTGTACGGATCATCAATAAAACCCTTTTGCGTCTGGACGTTATGTTGGCCGGACGTGTGCAGCGTCTGACGTCTCCTAATCACACACACACACGCCGCTATGCGGCCGCAGCGCACTCTGTACGTCAGTAGTAGCGGTTTGACGATCTCGAAAAAATGCGTTCGTTTGCCGCTTGCGTTGCACGGACGATCTTTCGTGCGGCCGTTCGTCGTATGTTCCCCGGCATTGCACGTCATTTGCTGCTAGCACGGCCGTGATTTCGTGCGGCTAAATGCACGTTAAAACTGCGTTCGTCTGACCCTAGCCTTATGCGTTATTCAGTGTGCAGGATTTACGGCTGAACAAACCTTTCAAAGTGAACAACACAAATAATATCCTACTCCATTCTGGAAACTTAAATACCTTACCGTCCTACTGGGCCATGACCTGCATTATGGATATTTAAACCGCAGACAAAAAAAAGTCCCTATGCCTCATGTGCTCCTTGGTTATGGCAGCACCGAAATTGTCCCATATCAGACTATCGTGTGTTCTATTCACCGAATGCCAAATTGCACCGAAAGTTCAGCGACATGTCCTGATTTCCATGTCTCAATTCGACTGGTTTAAACAGGCAAATCCCATAGGTTTCAATGTCATAAATGTAATCTTTTCTTACAAAAGACCGTTTTGTTAATACTATCAGGAGCTTCTTTTTTCTCTTTCTGTGTAGTTCCATGGAATTCGCTGAGGCAACTTAGTCACAATTCGGTGGTTTTTGCCAATGTCTGATAACTGATTCGGCGACTCAGTTTTTGGCAAAATACTGGGAACGTTCGTTAAACCAGTGAATTCACCATATTTTTGTCAAAATGTAATCTCTGAAGTGCACCAAAATTGCACATAAATTCTGTGCTTTGTGAATAGACCCTATAGCCGTGGTATTCAACCGCGCTCCTCGTATACCCCCCAACAGGTCAGGTTTGCAGGATATGTGAAGCTCAGCACAGGGGATATGATTTTCTGCTCAGTGTTTGCAGGATTCAGTCTGCATTTCCTCAAGGTGATCCTCAAAACCTGGCCTGTTGGGGGGCACTTGAGGACCGCGATTGGGAACCACTGCCCTATAGTGTCGGTGTCCCAGCACCTGCTCCTCACAGGAAAAGGGCTGACTCCTCTCTGCACAGGGATTTGCAGCCCAATTATCTGAGAGCCTGAAGTTTAACCCCTGCTGCTGCTGAGTGAGCTCTGATAATTACACAGGGCACCAGGCAAATCTTTTTATATGGTCCAGGCCTGGGTGGGAATCAAGCCTTGTCCTACAGCAGACGTTTATATACATTCGGCCCTATTTACATCTCGTAGCAAAATTCAAGTGTTTTTTTTTTTTTGCTGTGAAAATGGTTGTTTCAATGCTCGTGATTTTACTAGAAAACTTTTCCCATGATTTTTGCAGTTTTTTGAGTATATGGTCACTCAGAATAACTCTGAATTATTTTTTTTTACAAAACTAAGCACTTTATTTTACTCTGTGAGACGTATTTACTCACGTTTAAATCGCCTACAGTTCAGAGCTGGGGCAAAACCTGAGGAGAGGACCGAAGCTTAGACACCTCAAACGTAGAATATGTCGGCACTAGCACACGTTTGCCGCTGATGTTGTCACGGTTTCTATTCTCCAGCGACATTTTACAAAAACTAGTAGAAATCTGGTTTTAAGTATTAAATCTTTTGCCACACGGCAATAAAGTGTCGGCATTTGGTATAATAAACAGAAGGTGACAACCCTACATTAACCCCTGCCATACATGCACACCCATAAATCCCAGGCAACATACAATACCCATTAACTGCTGCCATAAATGCACACCTATTAACCCCTGCTAGCCATCCACACCCATTAACCCCTGCTAGCCATCCACACCCATTAACCCCTGCTAGCCATCCACACCCATTAACCCCTGTTAGCCATCCACACCCATTAACCCCTGTTAGCCATCCACACCCATTAACCCCTGCTAGCCATCCACACCCATTAACCCCTGCCATAGATGCAACCTATTAACCCCTGCTATCCATCCACACCCATTAACCCCTGCCATAAATGCAAACCTATTAACCCCTGCTATCCATCCACACCCATTAACCTCTGTAAAGAATACACACCTATTAACCCTTGCTAGCCACCCACACCCATTAACCTCTGTCATATATCCATATACTTGAAGCCCTGACACACATAAACAAACATTAACACTTGTTGCACTCGCACACCCATTAATCTCGGCCAACATTCATTGACCATCAACCCCAGCCAGACAACATACCTTCCAAAATGTCTGTCAAAGTGCCGGCAGACTTAATCTAGCAGAGCTCAGCCTCATTGAATGGATCTTTTCTGGTGTTGCTGCAGCCGGAGCCTCCATTATTTCCCCCCCAGGAGCTCAGTGACACAACTCAACACAACGACTGACAATTCACAGTGATGTCACACAGTAACCAACACAACAACCAGGTAATGGCGAGGATTTTGCTATCAGATGTAAATAATGAGTTATTCTGCTGGATTTGCTACAAGATGTAAATCACAAAGTGCAGGAAAGATCCTGAGGTAAATAAAAAGTGACCAGAACACAAACTGCGCAGGTTCTGCTACAAAATGAAAATAAATCTGATTATTAGGATTGTGGTTACATTGGCTATAATAAATAATTGGGTGGTTTTTCTTTTTTCTCTTTTCATAGAGCTTAAGAAAAACATAGACTCGCGTTCATTAAAGCGGGATATGTTATCTTCGGGTAATATTTTTTTCATAATTTTCATAATCTACCAATAAAAGTATATAAGAGGTGTGCGGATCAGCTGTTACGGTTGTATACTTTGTTTAGGAAGTGTGAAGGTCACCGGAGCCGGGAATAATTCTCCTCTACAGTTGATTAAGACATGAAAACCTCCGGTTCCAAAGATTCCTGAAAAGTCACTTTAAATTCCAGGAAAACCTGCAGCAATCATAGCTCACCTCTGGTGCTGCAGCGGGAAGGAGAGCTGGATCCACCACCTCCTGCGGCTGCCAAGAGAAGGACATGGAAAACAAACAGCTCCCTGTGGAAGATATTACCTGTACAGTTTACATGCAGCTCTATCACTGGGTTAATGTAGTGCTGACAGTATAAATCCAGCGCTCACCGGGTTAATACAGTGCTGGCAGAACAAATACAATTACACACAGCACTAACAGAGTTAAAACAGTGCAATGTTACTCCTGTCAGCTCTGTGTGTGTTATTCCTGTCAGCTCTGTGTGTGTTATTCCTGTCAGCTCTGTGTGTGTTATTCCTGTCAGAGCTGAGTGTATTAACCCTGTCAGGGCTGTGTGTGTGTTATTCCTGTCAGGGTTATGTGTGTTATTCCTGTCAGGGTTATGTGTGTTATTCCTGTCAGGGCTGTGTGTTATTCCTGTCAGGGCTGTGTGTGTTATTCCTGTCAGGGCTGTGTGTTATTCCTGTCAGGGCTGTGTGTGTTATTCCTGTCAGGACTGTGTGTGTTATTCCTGTCTTCCTGTCAGGGCTGTGTGTGTTATTCCTGTCTTCCTGTCAGGGCTGTGTGTGTTAACCCTGTCAGGGCTGTGCGTGTTAACCCTGTCAGGGCTGTGTGTGTGTTATTCCTGTCAGGGTTGTGTGTGTTTTTCCTGTCAGGGCTGTGTATTATTCCTGTCAGGGTTGTGTGTGTTATTCCTGTCAGGGTTGTGTGTGTTTTTCCTGTCAGGGCTGTGTATTATTCCTGTCAGGGTTGTGTGTGTTATTCCTGTCAGGGTTGTGTGTATTATTCCTGTCAGGGCTGTGTGTGTTAACCCTGTCAGGGCTGTGTGTGTTATTCCTGTCAGTGCTGTGTGTGTGTTAACCCTGTCAGGGCTGTGTGTGTTATTCCTGTCAGTGCTGTGTGTGTTTTTCCTGTCAGGGCTGTGTATTATTCCTGTCAGGGCTGTGTGTGTTAACCCTGTCAGGGCTGTGTGTGTTATTCCTGTCAGGGCTGTGTGTGTTAACCCTGTCAGGGCTGTGTGTGTTATTCCTGTCAGTGCAGTGTGTGTTATTCCTGTCAGGGCTGTGTGTGTTAACCTTGTCAGGACTGTGTGTGTTAACCCTGTCAGGACTGTGTGTGTTATTCCTGTCAGGGCTGTGTATTTTTCCTGCCAGGGCTGTGTGTGTTATTCCTGTCAGGGCTGTGTGTGTGTGTGTTATTCCTGTCAGGGCTGTGTGTGTGTTATTCCTGTCAGGGTTGTGTGTGTTATTCCTGTCAGGGCTGTGTGTGTGTTATTCCTGTCAGGGTTGTGTGTGTTATTCCTGTCAGGGCTGTGTGTGTGTTATTCCTGTCAGGGCTGTGTGTGTTAACCTTGTCAGGACTGTGTGTGTTAACCCTGTCAGGACTGTGTGTGTTATTCCTGTCAGGGCTGTGTATTTTTCCTGCCAGGGCTGTGTGTGTTATTCCTGTCAGGGCTGTGTGTGTGTGTTATTCCTGTCAGGGTTGTGTGTGTTATTCCTGTCAGGACTGTGTGTGCTATTCCTGTCAGGGCTGTGTGTGTTTTTCCTGCCAGGGCTGTGTGTGTTATTCCTGTCAGGGCTGTGTGTATTATTCCTGTCAGGGCTGTGTGTGCTATTCCTGTCAGGGCTGTGTGTGTTTTTCCTGCCAGGGCTGTGTGTGTTATTCCTGTCAGGGCTGTGTGTATTTTTTTTCCTGTCAGGGCTGTGTGTGTTATTCCTGTCAGGGCTGTGTGTATTATTCCTGTCAGGGCTGTGTGTGTTTTTTTTCCTGTCAGGGCTGTGTGTGTTATTCCTGTGAGGGTTGTGTGTATGTTATTCTTGTCAGGGCTGTGTGTGTGTTTTTCCTGTCAGGGCTGTGTATTATTCCTGTGTAGCGCTGTGTTAAAATCTTGCTGTGGCATTACCTATTTTTGGCCACAAGATGGAGACAATCGCGATTAGAGACACTGGACATTGGGACTACATTTCCCGGCGTGCTTTGCAAAAAGACAGGAAGTGGGTGGGACCCAACGGACTTACATCCTGAACCTCGTGGAGAACGCGCCAGGGAACGAGAGAGAGCAGACGCAGTGCCATACATCGTGAGAGGGCCTAGGCCAGAGAGCAAGTGAGACCTGTCAGTTCTTTTACCGGGTCATTCAGCCTAAGGAGAAGGAGCCCTCCAAGTTCCAGAGTTGCTGCAGATGGAACCAACCGAAGACCTCGAGTAAGGAGTCACCGCAAGTTGATCGGGTACAGAGAGCAGGCGGTGAGCTGGGAAAAGTCGTGGACAAGCTACGGGAAGTCAGACAACGGATCCGGCCGCTAGTATCCCCAGTCAAAATCGAGCGGAGAGACGTCCTGGGTCAGCGGAGCCTAAAGCAACCGGTGGATGCGTGAGAGGCCTCCAAGGCCGTTTGTAATTAAGGAACACACTGCTGTTTTCTCTTTAAAGTCCACAGGGCCCCAACTTCACTAGTCGAAGACATTCCTTAAGTAAATTCACTGGCCAGTTGAACAGTACCCGGGTACCATACACACATACACACCTTTTACATTTCGGGACTTAACCTGTGCAGGACTCATTTCTGTTGCGAATCGGAACGGGGGTTAAAGATACGTTCCGAAATATATTTTTCTCTTTCCGCTGCGCGTTTACCGTGATACGAAGAGATTGTATATTCTGGGGTTTCGCTACGTGTCCCTTTTCCGAATATTCGTGCAACTGCATTTCTTTTATGTTCGGTTACGAATATTTTATTTTCCGAAATACGACGCCTCGTGTTTCGGTTCTTTTCCGCTACGCGTTTTACCGCAATACGAAAGTACTGTAATAATATCTGTGAATACTGTATCTCAACATCTGCTTATTATTTTAGTAAACTATTTAAATGATAAAAACCCACAACTGTGTTGGAGTATATTTATTCCCTAGTGCGGGGAGACTGACCCGTGGTTCATTTTCAGCGGCTCCTCCGGGAGTGAGCGCTACACCTTTCAGGGCTGTGTGTGTTAACCCTGTCAGGGCTGTGTGTGTTATTCCTGTCAGGGCTGTGTGTGTTATTCCTGTCAGGGTTGTGTGTGTTTTTCCTGTCGGGGCTGTGTGTGTTATTCCTGTCAGGGCTGTGTGTGTTAACCCTGTCAGGGCTGTGTGTGTTATTCCTGTCAGGGTTGTGTGTGTTATTCCTGTCAGTGCAGTGTGTGTTATTCCTGTCAGGGCTGTGTGTGTTAACCCTGTCAGGACTGTGTGTGTTATTCCTGTCAGGGCTGTGTGTGTTATTCCTGTCAGGGTTGTGTGTGTTTTTCCTGTCGGGGCTGTGTGTGTTATTCCTGTCAGGGCTGTGTGTGTTAACCCTGTCAGGGCTGTGTGTGTTATTCCTGTCAGGGTTGTGTGTGTTATTCCTGTCAGTGCAGTGTGTGTTATTCCTGTCAGGGCTGTGTGTGTTAACCCTGTCAGGACTGTGTGTGTTATTCCTGTCAGGGCTGTGTGTGTGTGTTATTCCTGTCAGGGCTGTGTGTGTGTGTTATTCCTGTCAGGGCTGTGTGTGTGTTATTCCTGTCAGGGTTGTGTGTGTTATTCCTGTCAGGGCTGTGTGTGTTAACCTTGTCAGGACTGTGTGTGTTAACCCTGTCAGGACTGTGTGTGTTATTCCTGTCAGGGCTGTGTATTTTTCCTGCCAGGGCTGTGTGTGTTATTCCTGTCAGCGCTGTGTGTGTGTGTTATTCCTGTCAGGGTTGTGTGTGTTATTCCTGTCAGGACTGTGTGTGCTATTCCTGTCAGGGCTGTGTGTGTTTTTCCTGCCAGGGCTGTGTGTGTTTTTCCTGCCAGGGCTGTGTGTGTTATTCCTGTCAGGGTTGTGTGTGCTATTCCTGTCAGTGCAGTGTGTGTTATTCCTGTCAGGACTGTGTGTGTTAACCCTGTCAGGACTGTGTGTGTTATTCCTGTCAGGGCTGTGTATTTTTCCTGCCAGGGCTGTGTGTGTTATTCCTGTCAGGGCTGTGTATTTTTACTGCCAGGGCTGTGTGTGTTATTCCTGTCAGGGCTGTGTGTGTGTTATTCCTGTCAGGGTTGTGTGTGTTATTCCTGTCAGGGCTGTGTGTGTTAACCTTGTCAGGACTGTGTGTGTTAACCCTGTCAGGACTGTGTGTGTTATTCCTGTCAGGGCTGTGTATTTTTCCTGCCAGGGCTGTGTGTGTTATTCCTGTCGGGGCTGTGTGTGTTATTCCTGTCAGGGTTGTGTGTGTTATTCCTGTCAGGGTTGTGTGTGTTATTCCTGTCAGGGCTGTGTGTGTTTTTCCTGCCAGGGCTGTGTGTGTTTTTCCTGCCAGGGCTGTGTGTGTTTTTCCTGCCAGGGCTGTGTGTGTTATTCCTGTCAGGGCTGTGTGTATTATTCCTGTCAGGGCTGTGTGTGTGTTAACCCTGTCAGGGCTGTGTGTGTGTTTTTCCTGTCAGGGCTGTGTATTATTCCTGTCAGGGCTGTGTGTGTTAACCCTGTCAGGGCTGTGTGTTATTCCTGTCAGGGTTGTGTGTGTTATTCCTGTCAGGGCTGTGTGTGCTATTCCTGTCAGGGCTGTGTGTGTTAACCTTGTCAGGACTGTGTGTGTTAACCCTGTCAGGGCTGTGTATTTTTCCTGCCAGGGCTGTGTGTGTTATTCCTGTCAGGGCTGTGTGTGTGTGTTATTCCTGTCAGGGCTGTGTGTGTGTGTTATTCCTGTCAGGGCTGTGTGTGTGTGTGTTATTCCTGTCAGGGCTGTGTGTGTGTTATTCCTGTCAGGGTTGTGTGTGTTATTCCTGTCAGGGCTGTGTGTGTTAACCTTGTCAGGACTGTGTGTGTTATTCCTGTCAGGGCTGTGTATTTTTCCTGCCAGGGCTGTGTGTGTTATTCCTGTCAGCGCTGTGTGTGTGTGTTATTCCTGTCAGGACTGTGTGTGCTATTCCTGTCAGGGCTGTGTGTGTTTTTCCTGCCAGGGCTGTGTGTGTTTTTCCTGCCAGGGCTGTGTGTGTTATTCCTGTCAGGGTTGTGTGTGCTATTCCTGTCAGTGCAGTGTGTGTTATTCCTGTCAGGACTGTGTGTGTTAACCCTATCAGGACTGTGTGTGTTATTCCTGTCAGGGCTGTGTATTTTTACTGCCAGGGCTGTGTGTGTTATTCCTGTCAGGGCTGTGTGTGTGTTATTCCTGTCAGGGTTGTGTGTGTTATTCCTGTCAGGGCTGTGTGTGTTAACCTTGTCAGGGCTGTGTGTGTTAACCTTGTCAGGACTGTGTGTGTTAACCCTGTCAGGACTGTGTGTGTTATTCCTGTCAGGGCTGTGTATTTTTCCTGCCAGGGCTGTGTGTGTTATTCCTGTCAGGGCTGTGTGTGTGTGTTATTCCTGTCAGGGTTGTGTGTGTTATTCCTGTCAGGTCTGTGTGTGCTATTCCTGTCAGGGCTGTGTATTTTTCCTGCCAGGGCTGTGTATTTTTCCTGCCAGGGCTGTGTGTGTTTTTCCTGCCAGGGCTGTGTGTATTATTCCTGTCAGGGCTGTTTGTGTTAACCCTGTCAGGGCTGTGTGTGTTTTTTTCCTGTCAGGGCTGTGTGTGTTATTCCTGTGAGGGCTGTGTGTATGTTATTATTGTCAGGGCTGTGTGTGTGTTTTTCCTGTCAGGGCTGTGTGTGTTAACCCTGTCAGGGCTGTGTGTGTTATTCCTGTCGGCAGGGCCGGATTAACATAGAGGCAGATGGAGCAGCAGCTCCAGGCCCATGCCCCAGAATAGGCCCACAGAAAGGATAAATTTGTCTGCATTGATGGGCATTTGGGCGCCTATAACTCCACCTCCGTAGGAGCTACAGGGTCATGTGAGGTATCACCGGAAAGGCCAGAGCATGACATTTCCAATGATACCAAACATGGCCAAATTTTATGTAACAGTAAAAGTAAAATAATAAGTATTTCTTTATTTTTTCTTTCTAACACAGCAATATTTTTCACTTTTCAATTATAAAGTGAACAATGATGCTGCAGTAACTCACCATCTCATTTTTCATGTCACTAACAAGTGTGGAGGTGATGGTACAATCCATTATTACAAATTGTTATAACAAGAACCTAAACCGCCGCACTGCAGAGAAGTGCACGGGGGGGGGGGCTTTGGAACCTTACGCCACTAATCTTTACACCTCGCAAGGTCAACTGAGGTGTCAGACAGGACAGAGTCTGACCTTTGCTTTGATACCAAACATGACAATGTAAGATCTAAACAGAAAAAGAAAACCAAAAAAAATTATTTTATTTATTTTTTGTTCCAAAGCGATGGTATTGTCCATTTGTCAGGTATAAAATGAGCGATACCACTGCCATTACTCACCTTCTCTTTTCCCACGCTGGGAGCAAGGTCAGTGTTTTATACTAACAGGGTTATTCAGAGAGCGTGAAAAGAAGGAGAATGACTGGAGAATGAAAAATTCTAGGTCAAAATAGCCGATTTGGAAAGTGAGATGAAAGGGAGAATTTTTCTGGTTTGGCTATTTTGACCTAGAATTTTTCATTCTCCAGTCATTCTCCTGCTTTTCACGCTCTCTGAATAACCCTGATAGTCATATTATTCATAAAACACCATTATCTAAAGCACATGGAAAATATCTAAATTTCTTTGGTTAAAATTGTATATTTTCTCAGAAAAATGCAGTAACAGGTTCCCATTTATTTTTTTTTAACAAGAATTCCCTATAGAACATATGACCACAGAGGTTTGGATGATAAAATAGGAAAAAATAATTTTAAACGCTGGGAAGATTGAAATCTGAACGGAAATTTCCTCACACAGTATCTGCCTGGTTAGATATACCCGTATCTGCCTCGTTAGATATACCTATATCTGCACTATTAAATAGCCTAAATATGTTGTAATTTCACTAAATTCCAAAAAAGCCCACCAAAATATTCAGCTCCAGGCCCATAGAGATCTTAATCTGGCCCTGCCTGTCGGTGCTGTGTGTGTTATTCCTGTCAGGGCTGTGTGTGTTATTCCTGTCAGGGCTGTGTGTGTTATCCCTGTCAGGGCTGTGTGTGTTATTCCTGTCAGGGCTGTGTGTGTTATTCCTGTCGGGGCTGTGTGTGTTATTCCTGTCAGGGCTGTGTGTGTTATTCCTGTCGGGGCTGTGTGTGTTATTCCTGTCGGGGCTGTGTGTGTTATTCCTGTCGGGGCTGTGTGTGTTATTCCTGTTGTAGGCGGACAAACCTATTTCCACTTCACTGTCAGGGCTGTGTGTTATTCCTGTCAGGGCTGTGTGTGTTAACCCTGTCAGGGCTGTGTGTGTTATTCCTGTCAGGGCTGTGTGTGTTATTCCTGTCAGGGCTGTGTGTTTGTTATTCCTGTCAGGGCTGTGTGTTTGTTATTCCTGTCAGGGCTGTGTTTGTTATTCCTGTCAGGGCTGTGTGTGTTAACCCTGTCAGGGCTGTGTGTGTTATTCCTGTCAGGGCTGTGTGTGTTATTCCTGTCTTCCTGTCAGGGCTGTGTGTGTTATTCCTGTCAGGGCTGTGTGTGTTATTCCTGTCAGGGTTGTGTGTGTCTTTCCTGTCAGTGCTGTGTTATTCCTGTCAGGGCTGTGTGTGTGTTATTCCTGTCAGGGCTGTGTGTGTGATATTCCTGTCAGGGCTTGAAGGAAAAGGAATCCTCAGACCACCATCTGCTAACCTACAAGAAGGACCCTATAAGTAGTTAAATAACACCCCATGAATTATAATATTAATAGATAAATTAAGGTTTAAAGATAAGAAATAGTTTTAAGATAAGTTGATAATCAGCAGTATTATAGGATTACGTTTCACTTCTCAATATGTTTGTAAATGTCTCTGGAATGAAGAAATGATGATGTCTCAAGAAGTGCTGATGGCTAGCATGTCTCAAGAAATCACATGTCTCAAGAAATCACATGTCTGGGGCCACGGGACTGTCCAGAAATGTGTCACCAGACCTGTATTGAAACTGGCCAATGAACTATGTTATGTTTTGAAATGTTAACCAATGAAATAAAGAGACAACGCCTTGTCACAAGCATAAATATGTGTCAAAAAACGTTGAAAGGCAGAGAGAAATTGCCAGACTAAAAATACATGCCTCGTGTGTTTTCTTTGAAGGTTTTTCTCTCTCCCTGTGCAGAAGGAGAGTTAACTCAAGGTGTGCTTAAGACAGGGTCTTAGGAGTTAAAGGACGGACAATTGGAGACGATTATTCTCTTCAATCTGGAGGCACTGCCGAGAGGAACAGTCACCCCTCGTCCTGGTGAGTATATTGTCTTGTCTGGACGAGGGCAATGACAGCGTTTATCTCAAACTAAAATTAGTTGTCCATGTCCTATAGTGTATCAGGGATACAAATTAAAAGGAAACGTTGCCAGGGGCAGTTTATTACAAATTAAAAGAAAACGTTGCCAGGGGCCGTTTATTTAAAGGAGTAGGTCAGGGACCACACTCAATAGAAGGGACATTATACAGTTGTGTTCAAAATTATTCAACCCCCACTGAAATTGAGTGTTTTGGCCAGTTTGACATTGATTTTGATCATTCAGTCATCTTGCTTACAATTAAATCAAAGCGGCACGTGTAGGTCAGACAAATATAACATAACATTTATAATGAAATAACCACAAATGTCTTTTCTGTGCTCACATCATTATCAGTTTTATTCAACCCCCAAGTGACATTCAATCTTAGTACTTAGTACAACATCCTTTTACAGTTATAACAGCTTTTAAACGTGAAGCATAGCTTGACACAAGTGTCTTGCAGCGATCTACGGGTATCTTTGCCCATTCGTCATGGGAAAAAGCCTCCATTTCAGTCCCATTCTTAGGCTTGCGCACTGCAACTGCTTTCTTTAAGTCCCACCAGAGGTTCTCAATCGGATTTAAGTCAGGTGACTGCGATGGCCACTCCAAAATGTTCCAGCCTTTAATCTGCAACCATGCTCTAGTGGACTTGGAGGTATGCTTGGGATCATTGTCCTGTTGAAAGGTCCAACGTCTCCCAAGCCTCAGGTTTGTGACGGACTGCATCACATTGTCATCCAATATCTCCTGGTACTGAAGAGAATTCATGGTACCTTGCACACGCTGAAGCTTCCCTGTACCTGCAGAAGCAAAACAGCCCCAAAGCATGATTGACCCCCCGCCATGCTTCACAGTAGGCAAGGTGTTCTTTTCTTCATAGGCCTTGTTCTTCCTCCTCCAAACATAGCGTTGATCCATGGGCCCAAACAGTTCTAATTTTGTTTCATCAGTCCACAGAACACTATCCCAAAACTTCTGTGGTTTGTCCACATGACTTTTGGCATACTGCAGTCGACTCTTCTTATTCTTTGGAGACAGCAAGGGGGGTGCGCCTGGGAGTTCTGGCATAGAGGCCTTCATTATGCAGTGTGCGCCGTATTGTTTGAGCTGAAACTTCAGTACCCACATCTGACAAATCTTTTCTCAGTTCCTCAGCAGTCACACGGGGACTTTTCTCCACTCTACGCTTCAGGTAGCGCACAGCAGTCAAAGTCAGCATCTTCTTTCTGCCACGACCAGGTAGCGTTTCAACAGTGCCCTTTGCCTTGAATTTGCGAATGATGCTTCCTATGGTCTCTCTTGGTATGTTTAACATCTTTGCAATCTTCTTATGGCCATTGCCCTTCCTGTGAAGAGTAATCACCTCTTCTCTTGTCTTCCTGGACCATTCTCTTGACTTCACCATGTTTGTAACCACACCAGTAAATGTCTAGAAGGAGCTGAGTATCACAGTCATTTTAAAGCTGCCTAATTGGTGCTTATTATGCTTTATTGCTGCTCCATGACATCCACAGGTGTTTTCAATACCTGATTGAAAACACTTGAATGAACCTCTGTTCTTCAGAGTGGTAGTCTTTAAGGGGTTGAATAATTGTGTCAATGAAGAATTCACAAAAGAAACATTTACTACTGTATTACAAAACCAATTGATGTCATTTTAGTTGCATATGGTTCTTTAAAAAGTCCTTGTAGGATTTCATTCTGAATACAATTACAAATGTCACTAAATTCCCTAAAACCCTTTACAGCATTGGGGGTTGAATAATTTTGAACACAACTGTGTGTCCAATTGATCACACCTTGCGTTAACCCTCATAAAATGTATAGAGTATAAGAATATTAGAGTGTTAAGATTCACTGTTGAACGATCTGTAAGGTAAGACAGACGTCCCTCAGTTGTGATAATAGAGTAAATTATATAAGTTATAGAGTGATAAGTTAATTGGGTGGCAGGAAAATCTGTAAGGTAAGGCAGACTTTTGCCCCGTTGTATACTGATGGTACTGTGTATATATATATGTATATATAAGAGCTGACTGGTTGGACATTGTTTGCTGTGAGGTGCATGTTGTATTGGGCAGAGGTGTTTGTTGGCCATTTGTGTGTTAGTTGCTGACTGATGGGGTGGATGATGTTGGTCATGTATGCGGTTGCTAGCCAGAGATGCATATATTGTGAGGCTGGTTTTTATATACTGATGGATTGTGGTTTATAAATTTTTGTTTATGATATGAAGGAATTATATAACTACAAAATAAAAAGCAAAAGATTAGAAGTTTGATTCTCGAGATTAGGGGAGGATTCACTAAATAAGTTTTTATTACTTATCCTTAAATTAGCTCATCTTTTGTTGATCCATGTAGCATAGATTTATATATATATATATATATATATATGAGTTTAAGTTGTTTTTCTTTTCGAGCACTGTGAAGAGCCTCTCTTTTTTCTTTCTTTCTCTATTTTACCTGCCTGATTATTCAATTGTACAACTAACCATGGGTATTCAAAGTAGCAAGGTTAAAGAATATCCCTTACCGAAAATAGAGTTTTGTAAAGATTATGTAGCACGAGTAGGGGGCACAGATTGCTATTTAATTAACCCATGGATAGATAATCTAGCGGGATGGACAGAAGCAGTGGGAGTTGTGATCCTTTCCTCAGACAGGGAGACAACAGCCCACTCCATATGGATATAGTGAAAGGATTATGTCTCGATGACACCGAGGCATGGCCCTATTATCAGGGAGACCCTCAGTGGGACATGCAGTATATGAAATTGGGGAGGGGGGGACAATGGTTAAATGGTGACAGAATACTAGTTTAACAGGCAAAGTAAACAATGTAGAAGAGGGACCCCATTGTCCTCTGACAGCGCCAGACTGCATAAAATAGAACAGAGTATACCACGGAATAAACAAGAGATACCCCGTGCCAGCTGGGAACCACGACCCCCTCCGTTTTATAGACAATCCATATATCCGTCCTTTTACTGAGACAGAGGTCTTGGGTGCGGTAGGGGCAATGGAGGATTTGAAACCTTCGGCCCCATCCACATCCAAAGACGAGAAAAAAAAAAAAGAAAAAAAAAGAGGAAGTAAAAGAGAAAAAAAAAAAAAAGAATATATACTGGCTTTCGTTATTATGGCCACTCGTATATAACAAAGGACCGCCTTAGGAAAGCAACAGGGGGCACCTTTAAGAATTGGAAATTGGTACTCCCCATCATTCTGGCTGAAATCAGAATGGCGGTTAATAGGAACACAGGCTACTCCCCCTTCGAGATACTTATGGGCAGACCCTTTCCATTACCATGGTCTACAGGTAGGCTAACAGTGGAGACAGGGGACTTGGAGCAGATAAGGGATGAATATGTTAGGCAGCTGATCTCAACCCTCGAGACAACCAGAGACGAAGTTATATTTAAGTCCCCCTTTCTTTCAGACAAACCTACCCACCCATTTAATCCAGGAGACAAGGTGCTGGTAAAGCGGCTACAGAAAGGAAAAAGACCAGAGGATTTCGCCTATGGACCAGAGACCACGGTGGTAGCCGTAACCCGCCACAGCTATACTGACAGAGGACAGCCCAGTCTGGATTCACGCCTCTCGAGTCAAGCGGATTCAACAAGGGACCCTCTCGAGTCAAGCGGATTCAACAAGGGACCCTCTCGAGTCAAGCGGATTCAACAAAGGACTCAACAAGGGGCACTAACGGGGGCAGCTAATAGCCTTGGCCTCCATCAGGAAGAGGACCCGGACCAAGAGACACTCACGAGGGCAGATAGCCCTGGCTTCCAACAAGGAGAAGATGACAACCAAGGATCCTTTTCGAAGAGTATGGAGACGCATGTGGGGGAAGAAAAAGACTGAAATAATATGTTTACCCCCCCTTCAGAACATATGTCACAACCCCTATTGTCCACACCCCCTACCAGAAAGAACCCCAACCCATACTAACTTACAGTAGAAAGAATCAAATAGTATGATCATACTATGATTCTAAGAGGGGATTGAAGGAAAAGGAATCCTCAGACCACCATCTGCTAACCTATAAGAAGGACCCTATAAGTAGTTAAATAACACCCCATGAATTATAATATTAATAGATAAATTAAGGTTTAAATATAAGAAATAGTTTTAAGATAAATTGATAATCAGCAGTATTATAGGATTACGTTTCACTTCTCAATATGTTTGTAAATGTCTCTGGAATGAAGAAATGATGATGTCTCAAGAAATGCTGATGTCTCAAGAAGTGCTGATGGCTAGCATGTCTCAAGAAATCACATGTCTCAAGAAATCACATGTCTGGGGCCACGGGACTGTCCAGAAATGTGTCACCAGACCTGTATTGAAACTGGCCAATGAACTATGTTATATTTTGAAATGTTAACCAATGAAATAAAGAGACAACGCCTTGTCACAAGCATAAATATGTGTCAAAAAACGTTGAAAGGCAGAGAGAAATTGCCAGACTAAAAATACATGCCTCGTGTGTTTTCTTTGAAGGTTTTTCTCTCTCCCTGCGCAGAAGGAGAGTTAACTCAAGGTGTGCCTAAAACAGGGTCTTAGGGGTTAAAGGACGGACAATTGGAGACGATTATTCTCTTCAGGGCTGTGTGTGTTTTTCCTGTCAGGGCTGTGTGTGTTATTCCTGTCAGGGCTGTGTGTGTTATTCCTGTCAGGGCTGTGTGTGATATTCCTGTCAGGGCTGTGTGTGTTTTTCCTGTCAGGGCTGTGTGTGATATTCCTGTCAGGGCTGTGTGTGTTATTCCTGTCAGGGCTGTGTGTGATATTCCTGTCAGGGCTGTGTGTGTTATTCCTGTCAGGGCTGTGTGTGTTATTCCGGTCAGGGCTGTGTGTGTTTTTCCTGTCAGGGTTGTGTGTGTTATTCCTGTCAGGGCTGTGTGTGTTTTTCCTGTCAGGGCTGTGTGTGTTATTCCTGTCAGGACTGTGTGTGTTATTCCTGTCAGGGCTGTGTGTGTGTTATTCCTGTCAGGGCTGTGTGTGTGTTATTTATTCCTGTCAGGGCTGTGTGTGTGCTATTCCTGTCAGGGCTGTGTGTGTTTTCCTGTCAGGGCTGTGTGTGTTATTCCTGTCACGGCTGTGTGTGTTTTTCCTGTCAGGGCTGTGTGTGATATTCCTGTCAGGGCTGTGTGTGTTATTCCTGTCAGGGCTGTGTGTGTTATTCCGGTCAGGGCTGTGTGTTTTTCCTGTCAGGGCTGTGTGTGTTATTCCTGTCAGGACTGTGTGTGTTATTCCTGTCAGGGCTGTGTGTGTGTTATTCCTGTCAGGGCTGTGTGTGTGTTATTCCTGTCAGGGCTGTGTGTGTGTTATTTATTCCTGTCAGGGCTGTGTGTGTGCTATTCCTGTCAGGGCTGTGTGTGTTAACCTTGTCAGGACTGTGTGTGTTAACCCTGTCAGGACTGTGTGTGTTATTCCTGTCAGGGCTGTGTGTGTGTTATTCCTGTCAGGGTTGTGTGTGTTTTTCCTGTCAGTGCTGTGTGTGTTATTCCTGTCAGTGCAGTGTGTGTTTTTCCTGTCAGGACTGTGTGTGTTATTCCGGTCAGGGCTGTGTGTGTTTTTCCTGTCAGGGTTGTGTGTGTTATTCCTGTCAGGGTTGTGTGTGTTATTCCTGTCAGGGCTGTGTGTGTTTTTCCTGTCAGGGCTGTGTGTGTTATTCCTGTCAGGACTGTGTGTGTTATTCCTGTCAGGGCTGTGTGTATTATTCCTGTCAGGACTGTGTGTGTTATTCCTGTCAGGGCTGTGTGTGTGTTATTTATTCCTGTCAGGGCTGTGTGTGTGCTATTCCTGTCAGGGCTGTGTGTGTTAACCTTGTCAGGACTGTGTGTGTTAACCCTGTCAGGACTGTGTGTGTTATTCCTGTCAGGGCTGTGTGTGTGTTATTCCTGTCAGGGTTGTGTGTGTTTTTCCTGTCAGTGCTGTGTGTGTTATTCCTGTCAGTGCAGTGTGTGTTTTTCCTGTCAGGACTGTGTGTGTTATTCCTGTCAGGGCTGTGTGTGTGTTATTCCTGTCAGGGTTGTGTGTGTTTTTCCTGTCAGTGCTGTGTGTGTTATTCCTGTCAGGGCTGTGTGTGTGCTATTCCTGTCAGGGCTGTGTGTGTTAACCTTGTCAGGACTGTGTGTGTTATTCCTGTCAGGGCTGTGTATTTTTCCTGCCAGGGCTGTGTGTATTATTCCTGTCAGGGCTGTGTGTTTTTTTTTCCTGTCAGGGCTGTGTGTGTTATTCCTGTGAGGGCTGTGTGTATGTTGTTATTGTCAGGGCTGTGTGTGTGTTTTTCCTGTCAGGGCTGTGTATTATTCCTGTCAGGGCTGTGTGTGTTAACCCTGTTAGGGCTGTGTGTGTGTTAACCCTGTTAGGGCTGTGTGTGTGTTAACCCTGTCAGGGCTGTGTGTGTTAACCCTGTCAGGGCTGTGTGTGTTATTCCTGTCGGCAGGGCCGGATTAACACAGGGGCAGATGGAGCAGCAGCTCCAGGCCCATGCCCCAGAATAGGCCCACAGAAAGGATAAATTTGTCTGCATTGATGGGCATTTGGACCCCTATAAATCCACCTCCGTAGCAGCTACAGGGTCATGTGAGGTATCACCGGAAAGGCCAGAGCATGACCTTTCCAATGATACCAAACATGGCCAAGTTTTATGTAACAGTAAAAGTAAAATAATAAGTATTTCTTTATTTTTTCTTTTTCTTTCTAACAGCAATATTTTTCACTTTTCAATTATAAAGTGAACAATGATGCTGCAGTAACTCACCATCTCATTTTTCATGTCACTAACAAGTGTGGAGGTGATGGTACAATCCATTATTACAAATTGATATAACAAGAACCTAAACCGCCGCACTGCAGAGAAGTGTACGGGGGGGGGGCTTTGGAACCTGAAGGAAAAGGAATCCTCAGACCACCATCTGCTAACCTATAAGAAGGACCCTATAAGTAGTTAAATAACACCCCAGGAATTATAATATTAATAGATAAATTAAGGTTTAAAATATAAGAAATAGTTTTAAGATAAATTGATAATCAGCAGTATTATAGGACTAAGGTTCACTTCTCAAGATGTTTGCAAATGTCTTTTAGAATGACAAGGATACTGATGTTTGCAAATGTTTTTCTCAAGTGATAAAAAAGTGCTGATATCTCAAGAAATCACATGCCGAGGCCACGGGACTGTCTAGAAATGTGTCACCAGACCTGTATTGAAACTGGCCAATGAACTATGTTATGTTTTGAAATGTTAACTAATGAAATAAAGAGCCAGCGCCTTGACACAGGTATAAATATGTGTCAAAGGACCGTTGGAAGGCAGAGAGAGATGCCAGACTAAAACATGCCTCGTGTGTTTTGATTTCTCTCTCTCCCTGCGCAGAAGGAGAGTTAACTCAAGGTGTGCCTAAGACAGGGTCTTAGGGGTTAAATACGGACAATTGGAGACCATTATTCTCTTCAATCTGGAGGCACTGCCGACATGAACGGTCACCCCTCGTCCTGGTGAGTATATTGTCTTGTCTGGACGAGGGCAATGACAACGTTTATCTCGAACTAAAGTTAGTTGTCCATGTCCTATAGTGTAAAAGGAAACGTTGCCAGGGGCCGTTTATTAAAAGAAAACGTTGCCAGGGGCCGTTTTATTACAAATTAAAAAGAAAACGTTGCCAGGGGCCGTTTATTTAAAGATGGAGTGTGAAGGAAAAGGAATCCTCAGACCACCATCTGCTGACCTATAAGAAGGACCCTATAAGTAGTTAAATAACACCCCGTGAATTATAATATTAATTTAAGATAAATTGATAATCAGCAGTATATTAGGACTGGGGCTCATTTCTCAAGATGTTTAGAAATGTTTTTTTGAAATGTCTTTAGATACTGATCTTTTGAAATGTTCTTTTGAAATGTCTTTAGATACTGGTCTTTAGAAATGTCTGAAGAAATGAACTGATGGCTAGCATTTCTCAAGAGATAGCATGTCACAAGAAATCACATGCTCGGGCCACGGGACTGTCCAGAAATGTGTCACCAGACCTGTATTGAAACTAGCCAATGAACGATGTTATGTTTTGAAATGAACTAATGAAATAAAGAGCCAGCGCCTTGACACAGGGTATAAATAAGTGTCAAGAACCGTTGGAAGGCAGAGAGAGGGATGCCAGACAAAAAAATGCCTCGTGTGTTTTGATTTCTCTCTCTCTCCTGCGCAGAATGAGAGTTAACTCAAGGTGTGCCTAAGACAGGGTCTTAGGGGTTAAGGACGGACAATTGGAGACTATTATTCTCTTCAATCTGGAGGCACTGCCGAAATGAACAGTCATCCCTCGTCCTGGTGAGTATATTGTCTTGTCTGGACGAGGGCAATGACAGCGTTTATCTCGAACTAAAGTTAGTTGTCCATGTCCTATAGAAGTAAAAGAAAACGTTGCCAGGGGCCGTTTATTTAAAGATGGAGTGGGTCAGGGACCACACTCAATAGGAGGGACATTATATGTCCAATTGATCACACCTTGCGTTAACCCTCATAAAATGTATAGAGTATAAAAATATTAGAGTGTAAGAATATTAGAGTATAAGAATATTACAGTATAAGAATATTAGAGTGTTAAGATTCACTGCTGAACGATCTGTGAGGTAAAACAGACGTCCATCAGTTGTGATAATAGAGTTATAAGTTAAAATAACGAACAATCCGCAAGGTGAGGCGGAAAAGTCGTTATGTATATGTATATATATATATGTATATATTGTTAAAGTATATATTATTAGAGTGATAAGTTAATTGGGTGGCAGGAAAATCTGTAAAGTATGCAGACTTTTGCCCCTTTGTATACTGATGGTACTGTGTATATATATATATATATATATAAGAGCTGACTGGTTGGACATTGTTTGCTGTGAGGTGTATGTTGTATTAAGCAGAGGTGTTTGTTGGCCATTTGTGTGTTAGTTGCTGACTGATGGGGTGGATGATGTTGGTCATGTATGCAGTTACTAACCAGGAGATACATATATTGTGAAGCTAGTTTTTATACTATTGGATTGTGGTTTATAAATTTTTGTTTATGATATGAAGGAATTATATAACTACAAAATAAAAGTAAAAGATTAGAAGTTTGATTCTCGAGATTAGGGGAGGATTCACTAAATAAGTTTTTATTACTTATCCTTAAATTAGCTCATTTTTTGTTGATCCATGTAGCATAGAGATATAGATATATAGTAAGAATTTAAATTGTTTTTCTTTTCGAGCACTGTGAAGAGTCTCTCCTTTTTCTTTCTTTCTCTATTTTACCTGCCTGATTATTCAATTGTACAACTAGCCATGGGTATTTAAAGTAGCAAGGTTAAAGAATATCCCTTACTGAAAATAGGAGAGTTTTGTAAAGATTATGTAGCACGAGTAGGGGGCACAGATTGCTATTTAATTAACCCATGGATAGATAGTATGGCGGGATGGACAGAAGCAGTGGGAGTTGTGATCCTTTCCTCAGACAGGGAGACCACAGCCCATTCTATATGGATATAGTGAAAGGGCTTATGTCTTGGTGACACCGAGGCATGGCCCCACTATGCAGGAGACCCTCAATGGGATATGACATATATGAAATTAGGGAGGGGGGGACAATGATTAATGGTGAAACAATGTAGAAGAGGGACCCCATTGTCCTCTGACAGCGCCAGATTACATCAAATAGAATTAAGCATATTACGGAGAAAACAGGAAGTCCCACGAGTGGACTGGGGCCCTCGCCCACCTCCCTCTTACAAATACTCAATGTATTCTTCACTTGCTGGTTTCCAAGACACCGAAATACTCGGTGCTGTTGCAGCAATCGAATGTACATCGTCAGCCCCTAGTAAACCACAAATAGAAGATACTAGGGACATAAAAATGATAGACGAGATAAGAGCAGAAGAAAAAGAGGAAGTAAAAGAGAAAATAGAAAAAAAAAAGCAGAAGAATATATACTGACTTTCGTTATTATGGCCACTCGTATATAACAAAGGATCGCCATTAATAAGCCCTTAAGATATGAGAATAACACCAACAAAACCCATTTTCCATTTATGACCGTGGGGAATAAGTTACTTAGGAATAGAAGATATTAATAGAATTTTTAAACATTGTCAAAAAGAGAAAGAGGACGGACTACGTCCTATGATTGACCAGTTTCTACAGGATGGTATCCTGGAACCTGTAGTCTTCCCCTTCAGTACCCCAATTAACCCCGTGAACAAAGCTGACGGGACTGTCAGGTTCGTTCAAGACTTGCGCGCAGTTAATTCCCTAGTGATTCTAATTGCGCCAATTGTCCCAGATGTCACGTCACTTCTGTCATCAATATCAGCGACACATACACATTTTTCTGTAATTGACCTGAAGAATGCATTTTTTAGCATCCCTGTACATCCAGAAACGGCATTGCTTTTTGCATTTTCATTTGAAGGCACCCAATTTATATGGAAAAGGTTATCTCAGGGGTACATTGATGCCCCGGTGGTCTACAGTATTGTACTGCAGGCCACTTTGAAATTCTGGCACCCCAGCCATGGTTCTGTCCTGCTGCAATACGTGGATGATCTCCTCGTATGCAGTCCATCAGAGGAGGCCTGCCGGGAGGATGGTAAATCACTTCCTCGTTGGTTACAGGAATGTGGGTACAAGGTTTCCCTTAAAATGAAATGTTCAGTGGTGTCAAATGCAAGTTGAATATTTAGGGTTTGTTCTCAGACAGGGGGAACGGAGCATCAGTCAGAAGAGAGTCCAGTCTGTCACGGGCCTGGTCAACCCGAAAACTAAGAAGGACATGTTGTCATTCTTAGACATGATAAACTATTGCAGACAGTGGATCCCTGACTGCTCCTATTATGATAACATTCTGAGACAAGCCACCCTGTTGGGTCAATCCAATGTGATAACGTGGTCTAATGAAATGTTAAATGCTTTTAAGGTTCTCAGAAATGCAATGATGTTAATAAGCCCCGCGCTAGGCCTCCCTGATTATGTACTTTCATTTCATCTGTTTGCAAGGGACAATTGTACAACCAAGGCCGGGGTACTGACGCAAGAACATGGGGGGCCGGTTGAGCCCCATAACATTTTTTTCAAAGATTTTGCCAGTAACGGTACAAGGGATGCCGGCCTGTTTGCGTGCCCTGGCAGCATGTGCAATGGTCGTTAGTATGGCAAGCCAATACACATTAGGGTACGATCCTCATCTACCCACAACCCATGATGTTTTATTTTTACTTAAGGGCATACATACACGGCACATGTCACAGCGCTTTAGTGGATATGAAGTCACACTGCTAAGCAACCCTGCACTGCACATAGAATACAGTTCAAGTGTCTCTGGTCCAGCACCAATCCTAAACGCTTTACTGGGTCTTAAGAATCCCTCAGATACCATCCCACTCGAACATGACTGTGCTCTCTCCATTGAGTCTGAAACTGCACCCCGCACTGATCTCATGTCAACACCTGTTCCGGACGCAGATGTCGTCTTTGTTGACGGCTCCTGTACCCGCCCCAATGACAACACTTATTATGCAGGCTATGCAGTAGGTTCAACTCCCTGACACTGTTCTAGAGTCAGGGCCTGTACCCTACCAGTCTGCCCAGAGCAGAACTGATTGCATTAACACGAGCATGCAGGTTCTATGCGGGTAGACCTGTCACGATATACACTGACTCCAAATATGTTTATGGTGTGGTCCATGACCATGGGACGATATGGGAAAAGAGGGGATTTGTGGCCGCAGATGGCAAGAAGATTTCCCATTCGACCCTGGTCACGGACCTCCTAGCAAGCATTCTTATGCCCTCTCAGATAGCGGTGTTACATTGTAGAGCACACACCAGAGCGTCAGATCCTATTGCAAAAGGGAATCATCTGGCTGACCAAGCAGCTAAACGAGCAGCACAACAGGACATAGCTAAACTAGTAATGCCGGGTTTTGCGACCTCCCACAATGGATAGGGACCAATTATTTTGTACTTTACAAAAATATGCAACCACAGAAGAGCTAAAGAATTGGAAATTGGTACTCCCCATCATTCTGGCTGAAATCAGAATGGCGGTTAATAGGAACACAGGCTACTCCCCCTTCGAGATACTTATGGGCAGACCCTTTCCATTACCATGGTCTACAGGTAGGCTAACAGTGGAGACAGGGGACTTAGGCAGCTGATCTCAACCCTCGAGACAACCAGAGACGAAGTTATATTTAAGTTCCCCTTTCTTTCAGACAAACCAACCCACCCATTTAATCCAGGAGACAAGGTGCTGGTAAAGCGGCTACAGAAAGGAAAAAGACCAGAGGATTTCGCCTATGGACCAGAGACCACGGTGGTAGCTGTAACCCGCACAGCTATACTGACAGAGGACAGCCCAGTCTGGATTCAACAAGGGACCCTCTCGAGTCAAGCGGATTCAACAAAGGACTCAACAAGGGGTACTAACGGGGGCAGCTAATAGCCCTGGCCTCCATCAGGAAGAGGACCCGGACCAAGAGACACTCACGAGGGCAGATAGCCCTGGTTTCCAACAAAGAGAAGATGACAACCAATGATCCTTTTCGAAGAGTATGGAGACGCATGTGGGGGGGAAGAAAAAGACTGAAATAATATGTTTACCCCCCCCCCTTCGGAACATATGTCACAACCCCTATTGTCCACACCCCCTACCAGAAAGAACCCCAACCCAAACCATCACTGTCTGGCCACTGGTGTTTTTTTTTTATTGTCCACCATTACTGCAGTATGATACTGTACAAGGCAACTGTATATATATATGTAACCGATGAGTACTGGGGACA